>LBNU01033919.1:4794-32554 GCA_014162995.1 Artemisia annua
GTCGTCTCAATAGATCAGCCTAAACTACCAGCAAGCATAGAGCGAGTCACTGGGAAATTGATACTCTCCATGACTATGGGCCGAAAATTCTGGTAGTTACTTCAACAACCTAAAGGGATGCCTTGATGTTCGTTTTAAAATGATTATATCTGATTTGTTTTGAAGCTAAGTCAGAGTAGCTAACTTATGCTTTATAATCATTTTAATTAGTCCAAGGATTAAAGTTCATATAAACTACAATCGATTCAAGATATTTACTTATATACCTGTATTCTCACTGCCCTCTCTACAGTCTTTTCTAAAGAGCAAGAACATTACAGAAACTTTGCGTTATGCAAAACTTCAAGTAGACTATCAGATCAGTAGAATGTAGATGCTACAAGAAAAACTTGCTTTCAAAACGCTCAATACCACGCAATCATTCCCATGACACCAAAGAAATGTACTGATAAACATATATATGCAAGATACAGGATGACACTACTGGAAGAAAAAGGAATGGGACAAAAAATGCATCCTCTGATGAACCACTCACCCAGAGTATAGAAACTAGAGACTCGAGGAATAGTTGCTGATTCAATCTTGACAGCCTGTATAGGTAGGGGATACAGTATGAGTTACAGAGCCATCCTATGTTATATGTGCAGGATCTACTAGAGAAGGGTATGATGTGACATAAAGCTCCGTAATGGTTATATGATGGAGATCGCATCCCAAGATCTTGTAGGACGCTTACCCACGATCTGCCAAATAGAAAGCTAAAACCGCATCTTGAATGTATCTATTATCTGGACACACAGTAACTTATTTTCAGCTAGTCTCTATAAATACACCGACTAATCTATAAACGATTATATATAGAGATCGTACTTATTATACGTTAATACCTAATAACTTTACTATATCTATATTAATATAAAGAGAGGCAAAGGTACAGGTTATTATAAGATGACTAGCAACCTACACATATGAATAGACATTATATTACAAAGAAAAGGTGAGAGATGGTGTTGATGGTTAGTTCTAGGAGCAGCATGGTTATTTAACGCCTAGACTTAAAGTTAAGTTGTTCGATAACCTACAAGATCTGAGGTGGGGTCTTAGATCCTGTTACATTTAGGTAACACGTTTATTTTTATTCTGATCAAATAATAATTGGAGGTTGATGGTGGAAAACCTTGTGTCAATAACAATTGGATTGTTTTAATCCGCTGTGCATAATTGTTCATTGTTATTGTCGAACCCTAAGGCTGTTCAAAACGATCCTAGAAACTACTTATTACCAATGTTCTTCAAGTTTCCAACAATCACGGGAAGAGTACGACATTCTCTGGATAATTAAAAATGTGCCGCCTCTCATTTTTTGTACACATCTGATCCCTTTGATTGCGGGAAACTTAATATATAACAAAAGCACCAATACTGTATTGTATAACAATATCTATTTAACAACAACACAAAAGTGGTATCCTTTTTTAACCTGTAATATAAACTAAACAGGTAAATATAAGCTCCAAGGATCCATATCGCTCGATGTATCTGTTCTGTTAACTAATATTTTTCACTTAATGTACTATAAATAAATGGCAATAAGAGAAACAAATAATCTTCATATTGCAACTAGGTAAAATACGCGTTATTTATTACTACAAGAAACCTAATGTTCTTCGAGAGGACCTAATACCTCTTAACAGAAACGATAACTGTAAGCAATAAAGCATATCTGGGATATCTTTTCCAAAATTTAAACTAAGTAAACATCTTCTACGGATTCTTCAGCAGTAATACCCAAACAGCAGTTTTCATCCGGCAGAATGACTAATCAGCAGAATGCTTCAGCAGTCTCATATTCAGCACATTCAGCTTTTCCAAAATTCCCAACAATCCTCCCTAATCTTGAATTTGACCTGGGTTAGTTCAGATTCTTGGACAGATCTTCTAAAGTAAGTAATCCAGAGGATTGTGTTGTACCAACAGTAGCAAAAAGAATCAAAAGGACACATCCTCGTGATGAATAAGGAAGAATAGCACATCTTTGCAGCAACAAATGACAAACATGTACATCAAAACATTTAAGTTTCATACCTATTCTCATCACATCCAGGTGTGTTTGAACTCCTGTGAGAGGTGAAATCATGAAAATAATTGATTTGAATTGTCTCTTTACCAATAGCCATCACTACTGGAGTAGCCAAATGTTCCAAGTCCTAAGACCATGGTTACACTGATAACCATATGATTTTTAGTAAATCCATCAACTATAAACGGATTTGATTTAGTCTTTACCTTAGAGCCGTTTGCTCAGGGACTAGCCCAATTCTTAAAGGAAAAAAAAAATTTCCTTGTGAATTGAAAACAACATGGATTTCACAGCCTTTACCACAAGCCATATACTTTGTGGGCCTAGCCAATGTTTTGGATTTTCATAGAATAAAGGAATCCATGGTAACATTGAAACCCATTTTCACCTCAGCAGTGAAGCATGGGGTTGAAACCCTATGGTTTTTGCAAACCATTACAGGCCATCAACAGATTTGAAAGTCTTTTACCAAAGCTGTACCTTTGGACTAGCCAATATTTGATGGACACAAGTCATCTGGTGAGTTTGATAACCATCAACAGAGCTAAACATACACAAAATCAAAACTGTTTTTTTTTTTTTTTTTTTTTTTTTTTTTTTTTTTTTTTTTTTAACTAATGAATACTAATAGAAAGAAAATTAAACATAAAAAACACAATTACCCAAGAAGAAATCAATGGATAGACCAATGCTGTGCTCAAATCCCATCTTGAATTGATACTCTTCCTTACAGCATTCACCAGTTGCTCAGCATGAGTCAGATCATTCACAAACATCATAGGGAAACCAGCAAGCTCATTCCCAGCATCTGATTTCAAAGTCCCTTAAGGGATAATGGATATAATCGCACACATATAAAACTTTCCCTGCTCCAGTGGTCAACCACATGAACAGTTGGAAGTGGATAGATTTCCAATTGGTCACATCCATCCATTCTGTCCCTTTCCAAACATCAAACCCTGTACTTTGAGTACGATTGGAGTCAAATAACACTGTCAAGTCTCCAAGCAGAAACAAACCACTCCCTGTAGCTTCTTTACCTTCATAAAAGGATTTAACCCACACATACATATTCAGCAGATCCTGTCTATCTACTATAGGAAGAATTTCACTCAGAAAGGAAAAGTACTTTTTGGTCCCATCTGCTCTGAGGATAACATTGATATCAGTATCCTTAAGAGGAATAAGCTCAACTTCCCAACTCACAACTTGGACATGAGGAATAGGGTCTTCACCATCATCATCCTCTTTATCAATGTACTCTGAAGCATCAACTTCAGTAACCAGACTTGTAGGAGCTTTCTTTCTTCTCTGACTCTTCTTCCTTGGTGCAGTAGAAGTAGCTGAAGTATCAGCAGGAGTAGGCTCAGTCTTAACTTGAGGAGATACAGGCACTGATGGAACAGCAGGTGTAGGCTTATCAGCAGGTACATGCTCATCAGCATCAATAACAGGTTCCATGGATGCTGGAGCTGCTGAAGTGGGAGGAACAGACTTCTCAGCAGTTGTAGGAACAGACTTCTCAGCAGTTGTAGGAACTGACTTCGCAGCAGTTGTAGGAACTGCTGATGGTGATTCAGTAGAACCAGAAACCACATCATCAGCAGGTAGAGATACACCAACAGATCTTGATCTCTTAGGCCTCACAAGATCAGCAGATTCATCCTCCATCAACTTTTCAGCAGCTTCTTCACTTAAGATCTTCTCAAGAATTAACTGGTGTTGCTTCTTGGAACTCTGCCTTGTCATAGGACCAGCAACATCCATTGGAGCCTTCCCTTTACCAACTGGAACAGAAGACTCAGCAGGTATGGTAGTGTCAGCAGAAGAAACATGTGTAGACTTCTGTTTCTTAGTAGGTGGTTCACCAGTGATGGATTTAGCAGCATGCTCCATAATGTATTTGTATGCCTTGACCAACCTATCATGAGACATGCTCCACACTTTCTCCTTGCTCCAACCAGCATTAAAGATTGCAGGGCTCATATTTTTCACCACAACTCTCATTTGGTGAGTAAGCTCAGCTGGTGTTTGAGGTCTAGCAGCTTTAGCTTTTGCTTTCTTGGCATCCTGTTCTTTCTTCTTCCTTCTCAGCAAGGCAACAATATCATCAGAACTTGCATTTTCTCCTACAAGATCTCTAGCCAGAGCAGGATTAGAGGCAATCTTTGCTCCTATCTCCATGTAGTCATTCTCATCAAGATTGGGGGCCAGTGCATCCAACTCTTTTCTTCTTTCTGGTGGGAGAGTAGACACATACTCTGCTTGTACTTTCTCAACCTCTGCATATGCCTTAGCCTGTAATTGCTCAGCCAAGGCTTGACTCTTCATTTGATCTTCATGTTCCTTGAACAACTTCTCTTGAGCAAGTAATTCCTCCTTGGTTATCACATCAGCACCCAGACCTTGATCACCAAGAGAAATGTGAGCTTGCTGGGCAGCCTCTAGTACTGTGGCATCAGCAGAAGCCTCAGCAGATGCAGGCTTAGCTGTTGTAGAAGGTGCAGCAGAAGCAGGTTTGGTGAGCTTTGCAGGTTTAGAGACCTTTGAGCCTTTAGAAACCTTAGAACCTTTAGTACCCCTTGCAGCCTTCTTGACCTTAGGAGGTTTAGTAGATGTAGTTGCAGGCACTTTGGATGGTACATCAGTTTCAGAGATGTCCACTGCAGCTTCAAGATGGTCAGGTGATGGTTCCTTAAGAGGAATAGCTGCTGATTGTCCAGATAAAGGTATGGTAGGGGAATGTGAAGCCGCATCAGTCAAGTTAAAATGTTGCCCATAAAGAAAGATAGGAGTATCTTCTTTGGAAACATCAGCAGGTGCATCAGCAGCATCACCTTGAGCCACAACTGGTTCAGCCATATCCATTGGACGAATGTTTGCATCAGTAGTGTCATCTGTATCTGCAACTATGTCATCCATCTCCATGGGATGACTGTCTGCATCAGCAGTGTCAGGTTGCTCCTTAGACATGTCACTGGATAGCACATCCTCTTGTATGTCTGCCACGGAAGGCTCAGCAGTTGAAGGTGCAGCTGCTGAAGGCTTAGGAGAGAGGACAGACTCTGTTGCTTCAGCCAACATGTGAAGAGGATCATGTTGAGCAGCATCCTTAGGTACATCAGCAGGAGGAACATCACCAGCAGGATTATCAAAGACTTCCTCTGTAGCAACAAACTCCCTATGATCATGAGCTTCTAGTTTAGCCTCCAGGTCCTTGACTCTGTTTTCTAGCTGAGTAATTTGATCCCCAAGAGTGGTTTTAGTCACTTTCAACTCTGTTTCCAATCCATCCACTCTCTCAGCATACCTGTGGATTAACTCATGCAAAGAAGTTAGTGTAATTGGGTCCTCAGCTCTACCCTCTGGAATACCAGTGGTTTGTGGAGCTTCATTGGACCTCACAGGACTCACATGCCTATCCTCAGCCACAAATGTGTCACCAACAAAGACATTTCTAGCAGGACTAGAGGTCTGAGTGGCAGTGGATTTGAATGTCCCTGTCTGAGGTAAGTTTTCCAAAAAGGCATCAAACTCAACATACTGATCAGTGAAAATAATGTTATCTACATTCTGTGGTTCAGTCTCTACTTCACTAGGGCCTAGAGGTTCAATTTGGGGTTCATCAGTGTCTACATTACTAGGGTCAGTAGATACAACATTAGGGTCAGCAGATTCTACAGGTGGGTCAGCAGATACTACAGGTGGGTCAGCAGTGTCTTGAACTGGGTCATCAATAGGCCTAGATGTGTCCACAGGTGATTCAGCAGCTGCTGAGATGGAGGCCTCAGCAGGATGAGATGAACCAGCAGCATCTGGAGCTGCTGATGCAATGGCATCAGCAGATTCAGACACATGTGGAACACCACCTTCAGCAGCTTGAGGACTTGGTGGATTCCCACCCTCAGCTGCACCAGCATTGTCACCAACTGGTAACATAGCTGGGGTGATAGGCCAATGTTGACCATTATAGCTACTTGCCATTTGTGAGTATATTTTACTAGCTACTTCATGAACAGGTGTGTGAGTTTTATCATTTGTTTCAACACCTATTATGATTTGAAGAAACCTAGGGTACATGTAGAATTTATTTTTAACAGCCTGAATGTTACTAATCATACCATTAAAAATGTATCTAGAAAAATTGAAGTTTGTACCCCTGGAGATATTGGCAATTGCACAAGCCACATGAGTAGAGAATTGATCCAACCCTCCAGTCTTGTTGCTCATGCACTTCAAAATGGTATGGACTAGAAACTTCCATTTTGGGCAAAAGAATCTCTTTTGCCACACCTTTCCATCCCCTTGATAGCCAATCGCTCTTAACGCTGGTAAAATAACCGATTTATCTGTATGATAGTCACCATTCTCATCATCCAGCTGAAGTTTCTCACGAATCAAAGGCTCAGTAACCACATAATCTGTCCCATCAATAGTAGCTACAATTTGTGACTCATTCTCAACAACGGTAGCAGTATCCCAAAATTGGCGAACCAGAGATTCACACACCAGGTCAGGACAATGTGTTAGTGCAAAATGAATCTTTGACCTCTTCAAATAGTCAACCATAGGTGCAAACTCTTATTTCCCTTTTGTGTCACCCAAAAATGCAATAAGGTTGTGGTCTGGTTTAAAGGTAGGGTTTGCCATTGTGAATAATTGGAAAAGGGATGAACTTGAGAGGGTAAATGTGGATTTGAATTTATAGCGAATGGAATGCAGTTATTTTGAAGTGGGATATGCACGATTAGTTAATGGGAGAAGTTACCAATAATCGTGGGGTGTAATTGACAAAGAATCTGTGAGGAATCATTTGACCAATTTTGACTTAATGACTTACCCAAAATAAACCACGTGGAATCCCCATCAGCAGATTGACAAGTCAATCCGTAGAATGCCATGGTCAATCAGCAGATTAATAAACAGGCTGGCATCCACTTCCACCTTTTGGACTGACGATTCATTAACTGTCTTAAAGGCCCAAACATATTTATAAATACCCCTCAAATCACACTTAGACCAACTTAATCTTAGAAACCGTTCCAAATTCAAATTCAAACACAATGAATATCATAGACATATCCTCTGATTCAGATGTCTCAGATCACGATCAACAACCTCCACAACAGCCATTACCACAACCACCACCACCACCTCAAATACCTCCTAGACGATTTCGAGGTTGGTTAACCAAGGAAGAGGCCCGAAAGAGGAAGCATGATGTAGCAGCTCCACCCCCTCCACCACCAGAGCCACAAGCACCACCACCATCTCCACCACCATCTCCACCACAACCCTTCTTCTGGATTGATTCACAGGCACCACTTTTCTCCTCCTCTAACTCAGAGTCATCCTCTGAGTTATTGTTCTTTGAGGATGTGAATGAAGGTCCTTCTGAAGGTCCATCTCTGTCAAAGCTTCTGGCAGATGCAAAGAAGAAATGCATTGCTGATCTGGGTCTTGTGCGAATCCCTAAGCCAAGACCACCTCCTCAGGTTCTGGGTTTGGTCTGCAAGAAGCTGTGGAGTGCAGACACAAAGCCCAAGAATGTGGAGAAGAAGCTGAGGTCCTACAAGGATGGTGAAGGCACCTCTGACCCCAAAGGCAAGAGGAAGATGGAGTAGAGTTAGGGTGTGGTGATGTAATAGAATAGGTTTCTTTTGTAATTCGTTTTGTAAGTTGAATGAATGAATCCTGTTCCTGGTTTTCCTCCTTTAATTTCTTTGTGTTTTGATGTTAAGACCAGTTATCCCAAAAACAGAGATAATTAGACCAACAGCAGATACACCATTCAGCAGAAACATTATCAGCAGAACCTAGAATCAGCAGTACTCTTGTATCAGCAGATATGAATTCAGCAGATTCGTACAAAAGTGTCTGTTCCCACCTAACTTGCATTCATTGTAATTGACTTTGACTTTTGCCTATAAAATCGAGCCAACCTTGCACAAACCCTAATTAGTAACTCAAAATGAATTCACCTAATCACAATGATGAGTCACCACACAATTCACCCAAGAAATCATCTTCAAACAATACCACTGAAGGACCAAGTGAAGATCCTAACCCAAGCACCAAGAACAGCATGAATGATGCTGAGGCATCAAGCTCTGTTGCAGATCCACCCTTTTCATTTGCATCTCCCAAAGGACCCAATCCATGGATTCATATCCAACCTTATGAAGTTCACTGGGAGTCACCATTTGTGTTTACTGACTCAGATGAGGACAGATCAGAGTCAGAAGATGAAGCCCCTTCAACCCCAACAGGTGCCTCTGAGAAAGCTTTCAAGCCACCAAACTATGATTCAGACCTTTCTGATGATGATGACAAGGGAAAAGGAAAGCTTGAGTAGGTGTAGGTTTAGGGTTCAGCAGAAAGTCTTGTCTTTTGTAATCAGCACTTGTAATCTGTTATTAATAAATGAACCATTGATTTGTGCTTCCATTGCCTTTCTCTTCATTTTCTTACTTGTACACACTCAGTAGATAGGCATCATCAGCAGCAAGACTTTCATCAGCAGTTCCATTCTGCTGTTCCATTCTGCTTACAACAAACAACAAACAAAACAAAACATACTAGTCCTAATTGGTTAAAACCTGCAATACAAGTTAGTGTACAATAACAACAAATCCTCCCCAAAGGCATATGCCTCCCCTTAGGCTTATGCCTCCCCTTAAGCCCAAAGCTTAAGGGTTTACCATCCCAATGTGGACAACTAAGTAATTAAACCTAGGTCCATCAAAAGCCTTAGTTAACAAATCAGCCACATTATCCTTTGTATCAATTTTAAGCACCTGAATTAAATGTTTTTCATTAGCATCTCTAATAAAATGGTGCCTAATTTCTATATGCTTAGTTCTGTTGTGATAGACTGGATTTTTAACTATGCAAATGGTGCTTTGGTTATCAATAAAGATTTTAGTGTTCATGAAATTAAACCCATAATCTAGTAATTGATTTTGTATCCAAAGGACCTGTCCACAGCAGTTTGCAGCAGCAACATATTCAGCTTCAGTAGATGAATTGGCCACTATAGTTTGCTTCTTGCACTGCCAAGAGATCAGTCTTCTTCCTAGGAATTGACAACCTCCAGTAGTGGACTTCCTATCCAAATTAGCACCAGCATAATCACTATCACTGTAGGCTTCCAACACAAAAGGAGATTCCCTTGGGTACCAAAGACCAAGTTTAGGTTGGCCTTTAAGGTACTTAAAGATCTTCTTTACTGCATTGAGATGAGAAGTCAAAGGATTGACTTGGTGTCTAGAACAAGCACTGACTGCAAATGTAATGTCTGGCCTTGAAGCTGTCAAATACATGAGTGAGCCAATCATGGATCTGTACATATGGACATTAACAGCAGGATCAGCCTCAAGGTTGGCTTTGGTCTTGGGAGTCTCATAGGGGGTAGTTGCAGCCCTGACATTTTCCATATCAAACTTCTGAAGCATATCCTTCACATACTTCTCTTGATTTATAAAAATTCCATCAGGCCTTTCCTGTACTTGAAGTCCCAAAAAGAAAGTCATCTCTCCCATAGCAGTCATCTGAAATTCACCCTTCATTAAGTCCTCAAACTCTCTGCACCAAGCCTCCTTAGTGGATGCAAAAATGATATCATCCACATAAACTTGCACAAGTATGATGTCCCTATANATGCCTAGAACAAGCACTCACTGCAAAGGTAATGTCTGGCCTTGAAGCTGTTAAATACATAAGTGACCCAATCATGGATCTGTACATATGAACATTAACAGCAGGATCATCTTCAAGGTTAGCTTTAGTCTTGGGAGTTTCATAGGGAGTAGTGGCAGTTCTGACATTGACCAGGTCAAACTTCTGAAGAATGTCATTCACAAACTTTTCTTGGTTAATGAAAATGCCATCAGGTCTCTGTTGCACCTGAAGGCCCAAAAAGAAATTCATTTCACCCATAGCACTCATCTGAAATTCTCCTTTCATCAAGTCTTCAAATTCTCTGCACCAGGCCTCTTTAGTGGATCCAAAAATGATGTCATCCACATAGACTTGTACTAGAATGATGTCCCTTGAGTTCTTTTTGAGAAACAGAGTTTTATCAATAGCACATCTCCTGTATCCATGCTTCAGCAGAAAAGCTGAGAGCCTAGCATACCATGCCCTTGGAGCTTGATGAAGTCCATAGAGAGCTTTCACCACTTTGTAGACATGATTAGGGTGCTCTGGATCTTCAAATCCCTTGGGTTGTTGAACATAAACCTCTTCCTCAATTTCTCCATATAGAAAAGCTCCTTTGACATCCATTTGATAGACCACAAATCCCATATAGGATGCAAAGGCCAAAAATATTCTTATGGCCTCCACTCTAGCTACTGGTGCAAACACCTCATCATAATCAATCCCTTCCTCTTGTCTGAAACCTTGAGCTACCAATCTAGCTTTGTTCTTAACCACAATGCCCCTAGCATCCCTTTTATTCTTTAAAATCCACTTAGTTCCAATAGCATACTTTCCATCAGGCAAGGGTACAAGAATCCAAACTTGTTGATTTTTGAATTGTTGCATCTCTTCCTGCATTGCTTCCACCCAACTTTCAATTGTCAGAGCTTGAGCTACACTAGTTGGTTCAACTTGAGACAGAAAGCAAGCAAACAGACAATGTTGTTGATCTGTGTGATTGTCTCTTTGTTGTGTCATGACATAGGTAGCAAAAGCAAATTCCCCAAACTGTATTTTCTTGACTGCACTCCTTGTTTGAACTGTAGCATTTGGATCTCCAAGGATGTTTTCTTGTGGGTGAATGTTGTGGATTCTAGTAGTAGGGATGGTGTCTACTTGAACAGTGGATTGAAGATTGTTCAAGGTTGGAGCAAAGTCATCATCATAAGAAGAGGAATGGAAAATGCCAGGTGCTTGTTGATGATCACCAAGATCTGTGGGAGCAGAGAATCGACCAAAAGGTGCTTCAAAGGCTTGAGAATCACCATCAGCAGGATAGGAAGATTCAGCAGTAACAGCATCAGCAGAACTATGATCAGCAGGATAAGCATCAGCAGGACTAGCATCAGTAGAACCGTTAGCAGTCTTGTCAGCATAGATGTGACTGCTATCAGCAGATTCAATGTTCCTGCGGACAGCTTCAGCAGATTGTCTCAAAAGTGCTTCAGCATCTTGAGCAAATTCAAGACCTAGCTTCTCAGCAGCTTCCTTGGCTGCATATTCTTGCTGCTGAAGTCTAGCCAATGCTTCTGCATAACTTGAATCCATTCCATCTTGATCAGCAGCATTAGTCTTTGAGGTACCTGAAACATTAGGAGGAGGACAAGAAGGAACAAATATGGTTGCTTCCCCTAACTCAAACTCAGTGTCTGAGTCAGAGTCAGCTTCCATGCCTGCCTGATTGTTAGTAGAATTGTCTTCAGTACCTGCAGATTGGTTAGTGACAAATCTAGTATACCCCAAATAATCTGTCAAATAGTCCAGGTCAAAGTACCAAGCATGACCCTGTCCTTGCACATTAGGCCTGTCCTCTAAATATCTGAGATTGAGAGTTTCCTCAACCTTTTTAGCATTCATATTATAAACCCTATAGGCCTTACTATGTGCTGAGTACCCCACTATGTACCCTTCATCAGCTTTTTCATCAAATTTCCCTAGTTGATCACTGGTGTTCAAAATGGTCACATGACAACCAAATGGTCTAAGATGTGTAATGCTTGGAATCCTACCAGTCAAGAGTTCATAAGGTGTCTTGCTATGAGGCTTAGTGATAGATACCCTATTGAGAACATAACAGGCAGTACTTACTGCCTCAGTCCAAAACATAGTGGGTAGCTTAGAATCTGCAAGCATAGTCCTAGCAGCCTCTATTAAGGTCCTATTTTTCCTTTCAGCAACCCCATTCTGTTGTGGGGTTCTGGGTGTGCTATAGTCCCTTTTAATACCCTTAGAACTACACAGTTCAATTAGCAAAGCATTTTTAAATTCTGTGCCATTGTCACACCTTAGACATTTAACCTTTTTGTTTAACTGGTTTTCCACAAGAGTGATAAACTCTTTAAGAATTGAGAAAGTTTCATCTTTAGAGTTTAAAAAGAATACCCAGCAAAACTCGCTATAATCATCAGTGATTACCAAAGAGTAGTATTTGTGATCAATACTGCGGACCTTTGTTGGACCAAAAAGATCCATGTGAAGCAGCTGAAGTGGTTCTGAAATGAGGCTTACAGCTTTGACAGATTTGAATGATGCTTTATGCTGCTTCCCTTTGTTGCAAGCTACACAATTATGCTCATTGGTGAAGATTTTGGAGGGAAGCCCATCAACCAGACCAAGTTTGGAAAGTTTATTGATTGTCTTGAAGTTGACATGGGCCATTCTTCTGTGCCACTTGGTAGATTCATCAAGAGTTGCCTTAGCCACTAAACAGGTAACATCTCCTTCAGGCAACACCTCATTCATGTTGAATGTGTATAAATTATTACTTCTTGGAACTCTTAAAAGTACTTTAGTATCCTTAGGAAGAGTGAAGTCTTTAGAGAGAACAAGACATTCATCTTCTGAGAAGAATACTTTGTTCTTTTTGTCACAGATTTGTGATACAGAGAACAAGTTGAAGTTTTGAAGTTCCTTAACATATAACACATTCTCAAAGTCCAACTTGGGTGTCTTAATAGTACCCACCCCTGTGATTCTACCATCACCTCCACCAAAAGTCACATTTCCTCCACTGGCTATGGGAATAAAATTAACCATCTTGTCTTTGTTTCCTGACATGCTTCTGGAACAACCACTATCTACAATACCAACTTCTTTACTTTTAAGAGGGTGATCCTGAGGAAGACCCATGAATGCTACTTGATCAGCAGATTCATCTGAAGAGCAGCAGGCCAGCATTCCACTTTGTGTAGTCTCCACAGTAGTTAGATCATGAGATGTCCAATCCACATGCTCATCCAGAGTGAGTAGTGCTGTTGAAGGACCAGCTTCACCTTCTCCCTGCTTCTGCTGATGGCTTGAGTACCTGACTGCATCAGCCTTTCTCTTATCCGTGCATTCCCTGGCAAAGTGACCCAATTGACCACATGAATAGCACTTCACCTTCTTCCTATCAAACCTTGCTGGATCCTGACTCTTGTAAGCAAACTTCCTTCCAGAGTTCTTCTCAAACCGTTTAATGCCCAAGGTGAGCATTGCTACCTGCCACTTAAGGTTCATCTCCTCCAAGTCAAAGGGGTCAATTTGATCAAAGTCCCCATAGTTGAGTTGCTGCTGAGGTTCACAATCAGCAACAAAGGACTGGAGGACATCTTCCAACAGATAAGTGTATCCTGCTGATGAACCTGCTGATTGGGGATGTGTGTAGGTGACAGATGGCATATAATTTGATCCAGAAGGTGGCATAGGTGAAGCAGAGCCTACAAAAGCTGAGTAGGAAGTGGTAGAAGGACGAATTGGACTTTTAACATCAGGCTCAAGTGTTTTGAGCTTGTTGTAGAGATCATCAAATGTGATCATGTCCAAACCACCTTTTGCTTTGAGAGCAATACTAACCTGAAGCCATGATGGGGGTAGTGACCTCAGAAACTTAGCATTGCAGTCCTCATTGTCTGGCCTAGCCAGCAATTGATGCAACCCACTCAAAATCTTCTGAAACCTGTCATATCCTTTGTGGATTCCTTCTTCTTCACTGATGCTGAACTCTTGAAACTGTTGCTTGAGCATAGACTTCCTCATTCTCTTGGATTCTTCATTCCCACCAAATCTGGCCTTGATAGCTAGCCAGATGTCCTTGGCATCTTGCATATAATGAAAGTCTGCCAAGTGTTCCTGTGGAAGTGCTTGCAAAAGCATAGTACGTACCTTGTTTTCCCTTTGAAGATTCAACATCTCTTCAGCAGATGAAGGTTCAACATAGTATATCCTTCCTTCAGAGTCATGACTTGTTTTTCTTGGCTTGTTCCCATTGAGTACAATTCTCCATAAATTGCAATCAATATTATTGATCCAATTCTGCATACACATGGCCCAGTAATCATACTCCTCCTTCTTGAGAAGAGGGAATTTTCCATTGTTGTTTGAAAGACTAAGTTGAGTGAGGGACACTGCAGTTGATGAGACAGCTTCAGATGATGAGACAGCTTCTGATGTGGACATTGTGTGAAAGGACTGGTAAGAGATTGTAGAACAAAAGATTGTTAGTATCACAGAGTCTCTCCCGAGGCTCTGATACCACTTGTTGAAACCTAAGACCTGGATAGATCTTATGAGCCTTGGAATGATCGTTAGTAATACCTATGTAATCACAAGTACACTAATAGAGAGAGCTTCAATCACTTGTATTGAAAGTGCGGAAGTAAATACAAGCAATATACTAACAATACTTGATCCTCTATGGATCGTTTTATTTCACTAAGAATGTATATGAAAAGCGTACATAACTCATTGATCTAAGGTTCCTTTTATACTACAAGAAACCCTAGTCCTAAACCCTAATCCTTCTTACAAGAAACGAATAACTGTAAGCTAATAAAAGATATTCTGGATATCTTGTTCTAAAATAAACTAAGTAACATCTTCTACGGATTCTTCAGCAGTATACCCAACAGCAGTTTTCATCCGCAGAATGACTATCAGCAGAATGCTTCAGCAGTTCGTATTCAGCAGCATTCAGCTTTTCCAAAATTCCCAACACGTTTTTATAAAAAGTTTAACCTATTGGCGAGAGTAGTCCCTTGAGTTTATTTTTAATATTTTCCCTACACTTTAATAAATTCCACTTCCACCCAAAACTCATAACTATAAATACCCCCATAATAATAATTTTCCCATTTTATTCATTCATAAAAACACACACAAAACACTCTCTCTCTCTCTTCTCTCTCTCTCTACCCACGCCGGCCCCCAAACCCAACCCAGAAATTCCGGCGAGTTTTCCGGCCACCGGAATATTTTCCGGCCACCCATAACATCACCACCCATCCAAACTTATAGATCGGGGCATCCCCGACTCATCCCCGCAATCCGTTTCACTCAAAACTCACCCACGCGCCCCCTAGAGCCATTTTTAGATTTCGGCCGCCGTCCTTTTCCGTCACCATCTTTTTTCCGACGAGCCTTGTGGTAACCGAGTCCATCCCCACCCTTTTTACCCACGATTTCACAATAAAAACCCAATAAAAACGAAACCCTAATTTCGTTATTTAATAAAACCGAAAGTTTTGTTTTTCTTTTTAATAAAAACGTTTTAATAAATGTTTAAATAATGTAACTCGTGTGGAAATCTTGTTCTTGGTTCATTTTTGTCGCGACTCGGGTTGACTCACCGAGTCAACTGAGGATTAGTACTAGTTTGTGTTTTAGGTCGAGTTGGGTGACGAGTGGGAGTTTATATTTGTGTTTGGTAAGATTTTTGTGGTCCGTTTGGTTCGTTCGAGTCTTGGCAGTCTCACGCCACCACCACCGAGCCATGGTGGTGGTGGTGGGTGATTATGTTTGTTGTGGTTAATGTTGTTGGTGATTTGGTTATTGGTATATTGGATTTGGATGTATATTTGGTTAGCCGAGGGGTATTGTGAATTGTATTTGGTTGGTTTATGAGTAGCCGACGGGTTTAGGATTAGGAATTGGTATATTTGGTTGAGGCAAAATATTGGATTTGTTGTGATGCGTTTGGTTATGGTTTGGTTATATTTTGTCGGGACCGTTTGGTTATATAGTCTCGGATATTTGAATTATATTTATTACTTATAACCTTATCACTACTACTATTATTATTAACATTATTACTATTATTATTATTAATTATAACTTTATATTGCTAATATAAACATAAAACCGTATTACTATTATTATTATTAATTAAACGCGACTATTATTATTATTATTTCTATTATACCAAACTTATTATTTCTATTATTATTATTATTATGTAGTTTTAAACGTATAACCGGTAAACAATAAAAACGGAATACTATATGAAAAACTTAATATATATATATATATATATATATATATATACGAGGCAGGCAGAACCCGTGCTACGCACGGGCTGACAATCTAATTGTTAATCGTGTATTCTTTTTGTATATTTGCGAGTGTATACTTAAGTATTTATTGGTATGTTGTATGAAACATTTTGACTTTCTTGTATAAAAATATAACAATGTTTGATGTTGTTTTGGTTTTGTGGTGTTGTAATTTATAAATGGGCTTTTGGTTATAAAGTTGTGATGACTTTGTTTCTTTTGGCCTATTACTTATTTGCATGATAAAAAAATGGTTTTGTTTCTTTTGATCTATTACTTAGTCCTACAATACTTGACCATTTGATGGTTTTTGCATGGTAATATGAAGACACGGGGTCAATCTAATTGGTCATAGTTTAATGTGCGTTAAATATTTTCTTTATTAAGTTTGTATGTTAAAGTTTGTGTAAAAATGTATAGATAATAATGCCACATAAACTGTATAAAAATTGTTATAAACCTTTTTAGTTTCATCTCATTTTATTGTACAACTAATTTCATTGAAAATTAACATTGAAGTCTAACCAATATTAATAAATTTTATCAACAAACTCAATTTTCAATAGCTAACCAAATGAATATATTAATTAACACACTATTAATAATTTCTAAAACCTTTGGAATCCACTATTATGTATTAAACTTTTTTTTTTAATTTACAAATGGGTTCGAGAAAAACTTATGTACTTTTTCTTTTATGTTCATTTTCCAAGTTGCATGCTTACATAAACTAATCACGCTAAAAAAGTATCATTTAACCATTTAAATGTAGCTTTACATACATGCTCGTGCACATTTTCTTTAATCAATTCGCACATGCGAGCTACATCATCAATTAGAAAACACACATAAATTACTTGTATATGAAAATGCATTAACAATACATATATCTATATATATTGCATTAGGTTAAATCATCAATTATTCTTACAACCTTTTCAACTTCATCTCAATCCGTAACCGACTTTTAATTCTATACTAATTACTAAATATCATGTGATCAATTCCGGCAAGCCTTACACTTCCATCTCGATGTTGTATATATACTTCACATTAAATACACCGGTTTTGCTTTTCGATAAAAGTTTGAACTTTTGCTTATGTTTAAAACTCAACTTTTTTATTTGATATTATAATTTACAAACAGCTTTAAGTCAAAATTATGTATTTTTTCCTTTCTATTCGTTACTCAATATGATTTTTTAATATATCGTGTTTTGCTATTATGGCAAACTCATTTAATGTGCGTAAATATTGGTTTGTCACTAATGATTCTACATAAAGAAAAAGAAAACACTTTGCGATGCGCGGACCTTCTTCTTTTCAATAACAATTCAATTGCACGCGATAAATTCATTCTAATATTTCTCAAAGAGCATTCGAAAGCAACTACATAAATAAACTAATCACACTAAAAAGTATCATTTAACCATTTAAATGTTGCTTTACATACATGCTAGTGCACATTTTATTGAATCAATTCGCACATGTGAGCTACATCAATAGAAAATGCACATATATTACTTGTATATGAAAATGCATTAACATAATACATATATCTATATATATGCTTATCTATAACAATCACTTAAATATATAAGAAACAAAGAAAATAGTTGGTATCCCAGTCTTTGGTTCCATTTATCTGAGCATGCATTATCTTGTGTGATTTTCATGGTACCTACGTATAATAACTAAAAAAAAAAAAAAAAAAAAAAAAAAAAAAAAAAAAAAAAAAAAAAAAAAAAAAAAAAAANCATGTGAGCTACATCAATAGAAAAAGCACATATATTACTTGTATATGAAAATGCATTAACATAATACATATATCTATATATATGCTTATCTATAACAATCACTTAAATATATAAGAAACAAAGAAAATAGTTGGTATCCCAGTCTTTGGTTCCATTTATCTGAGCATGCATTATCTTGTGTGATTTTCATGGTACCTACGTATAATAACTAAAAAAAAAAAAAAAAAAAAAAAAAAAAAAAAAAAAAAAAGAAAAAATAAAAAAAAAATCAAAAAAAAAGAAAAAGATACTATAATAAATAAAAAAAAAAAAAAAACCGAGTTAATTACAAAGATCTAAAAGATGTGTGAATCATCTCCAAAATGTTGGAAAAGAGAATTTACATACCGAGTTAATTACAAAGATCTAAAAGATGTGTGAATCATCTCCAAAATGTTGGAAAAGAGAATTTACATACCACTACCTACAATCAAAGATCTAAAAGATGTGTGAATCGTCTTCAATGTACATACTAAATGTAATTTTGGCCGGTTTATAGTCATGAATTAGGTTATGCAACATTTCGTAACCCTTGCACTTCATCTAACCGAATTTTAATTCTATACTAAATGTCATGTGATCAATTCGGAAACCCTTGCACTTCATCTCCTTTCATGATTGTATAGTTATTATGAGGCTGCATTGAACTCCGAGTATTAGCTATCTTGTACCCTATGCAATCTTGACGCCTCCACATTAAATTATAGGACTGAATCTTATACTATTATAGATTTTTTTAATATACAAATGGGTTTGAGCAAAAATTATGTACTTTTTCTTTAATATTCATTATTCAAGTTGTATGCTTACATAAACTAATCATGCTAAAAAGTATCATTTAACCATTTAAATGTTGCTTTACATACATGCTCGTGCACATTTCTTTAATCAATTCGCACATGTGAGCTACATCAATAGAAAACACACATAAATTACTTGTATATGAAAATGCATTAACATAATACATTACATATATCTATATATATTGCATTAGCTTAAATCATCAATTATTCTTGCAATCTTTTCAACTTCATCTCAATCCATAACCGAATAATTCTATACTAATTATTTAATATCAAGTGATAAATTCCGGCAAGCCTTGCACTTCCATCTCGATGTTGTATGTACTTCACATTAAATGCACCAGTTTTGTTTTTCGATAAAAGTTTGAACTTTTGCTTAACTTTAAAACTCAACTTTTTTATTTGATTAATAATTTACAAACGGATTTAAGTCAAAATTATGTATTTTTTTCCTTTCTATTCGTTATTCAATGTGATATTTTTAATATGTCGTATTTTGCTATTATGACAAACTCATTTAATGGGCGTAAATATTGGTTTCCCACTAATGATTCTACATATATAAAAAGAAAACACTTTGCGATGCGCGACCTTCTTCTTTCAATAATAATTCAATTGCACATGATAAATTCATTCTAATATTTCTCAAAGAGCATTCAAAAGAAACTGCTTACATAAACTAATCACGCTGAAAAGTATCATTTAACCATTTAAATGTTGCTTTACATACATGCTCGTGCACATTTTCTTGAATAAATTCGTACATGTAAGCTACATCAATAGAAAACGCACATAAATTACTTGTATATGAAAACGCATTAACGTAATACATACATCTATATATATATTTATCTATAACAATCACCTAAATATGTAAGAAAGAAAGAAAATAAATTCCAATCTTTGGTTCCATTTATCTGAGCATGCATGATCTTGTGTGATTTTCGTGGTACCTGCATATGATACTAAATTAAGAAAAAAAAAAGAAGACCAAGTTAATTACAAATATCTAAAAGATGTGTGAATCATCTCCAAAATGTTACAAAAGAGAATTTACATACCGCTACAAATAATCAAAGATCTAAAAAATGTGTGAATCACCTTCAAATGTACATACCAAATGTGATATTGGCCGGTTTATATAGGCATGAATTAGGTTAAATCATTAATTATTCTTGCAACCTCTCACAACCCTTGCACTTGATCTAACCGACTTTTAATTCTATACTAAATGCCATGTGATCAATTCGGCCAACCTTTGCACTTCATCTCCTTTCATGATTGTATAGTTATTATGAGGCTGCATTAAATTCCGAGCATTTGATATCTTGTAGTCTTGTACTCTATGCAACTAATAAACGACTCCAACTTGTTTCTAACTCTACAAACTCTATCATCATAACTCCACATTAAATTTAGGGACTCAATCTTATAGTATTATAGATATGGTTAATGTTACTTACTTTGGATAACGGACTTGGTATCCGCATTTGAGACTTGTATTATGACTTGTGAACTTGTATTGGACGTATTGGATTTGCGGCTATGGTTGGACTTATGGACCCTTTGGTACACGAGACGGTAGGGTGCGTTAGGCCCTTAAAGATCTTAACGTACCTGGAACCCGAACTATACGAAATGGTCGATAAACCTGAACAACTAATGGACAACGTGAATGATATATCTAATCATATTAATATCTATACTTATATTATTAACGTTATTTGTGTATATAAAAGAGTCGTTGACTCGGGAAATGCTTTATAAACGGGCAGGTCATGCCAAAATTTATTAAAATTACTTATTGCCTTTACTATACTTTACCAATTATATTCCTACTAATATATTTTGGGAAATGGGTAAATACAGAGACTTATTAGGATTGTCATTTTATTCGTTCGTGTCTTTGTTATCTTTTATTCTTTTCTTTTCTTTTCTTTTGACGAGTGTCCTTCGAGTCTCCTTTTGTCTTCTTGTATGTTTCGAGGTTCGCCGACTTATTCTTTTCTATCTTTCTGCCACACGAGACTACTTTTGGAAATTGTTTTTTTTCAAACGCCATTGTCTTTTATAAAACTTCATTCAAGCATTATTTATTAAAGTATTCGAGTACTATTGCTGAGTTATGATATTTATATGATTAGGTTGTGCTGAGGATTATTTGCCGTGAGGCATATTTGATTGGTTGATATATCTCGTTTCCTGCTATTGTTAAGGTGTGATTCATAGCCCCACTTTTTATCTTTTAAATGTTTATAACCCATGGGGTGAGATACATGCTTTAAATGTTTTCTGAGCACAAGTATTTTAGTATGTTTTCCTGATTGGTATGCTTCCTGACGATGTGCTAAGTAGCTCTGCCTTGCCTATGCAAGACCCTCAGATCATGAACCATTAATCACTTGCGAGTGAACGCGAATATAAGGATATAGGCCTATAGGAATTGACCATCCCACTCCTTTTGCTAGATAGGCAAATTGTGGTGTACTATATTCGATTTGTCGAGTAATTGGCAAGTGCTCGGCCTTGAGGGCATTGTTATATTATGAAATTCCGCGGTTATATTGATATTATGATTGTGGTTAAAGTTTGCGTGTCATGAGCTTAGCATCATCAACAATGTTATATGCACAGAGATGCCTCTATACATTGGTTGCTATCTTGATTACCCGATATTAGCATATGTTGCTCATATCTTATGATTAAACCTTGTGCTCAACTTTATATATTAAACCTATGGATTACACTCAACCTTTGTGTTGACTTTTTAAGCATGTATTTTCAGGTAATAATGTCTAGCTTGACATGATGATAATTTGGGCGTGGAGGAGTGGCTAAGGCTGGAGGGGCGTTTTTGTCACGGCAGCTTATACTACTTTACTACCCTATTTTGCATGTCATTCGTAAAACCTTTTTGTGTCTTATACTTTTTCCGCTGCTAAACTTTGTTATTTTCGGCTGCAACTTTATTTACTTTTTCCGCTGCTAAACTTTGTTTATTTTCCGCTGCAAACTCTATTTACTTTTTCCGCTGCTACTTTGACTAAAGAGTCCTTGTACTCTAAACGGTTTGTAATTCGAATGATATGTTTTGGTCACATTTTAAACGTCCCGAGTCGTGGTCGTTAACTATAAATGTGCCTGGTTTCTATTTGCGTAATACCCCCAGCACGATAGCTGCCATATTTGAGTTGGGGGTGTTACATAAACCCAAAACTCTTCTGATCCGAATTATTAGAGTTTAGAGTTTAAACCCTAAACCCTAAACGAAAATGAATAAAAAAGTGTGGCAAAATATTTGATAAAAAAGTGTGGCAAAAGATTTGATAAATACATGAGAGATGAAAACGTATAAAAACGGACGAAACTGATAAAAACTTAAGAATGGTTAAAGAGGACTAATGATGCAAATATTTTAACTCAATGAGAACTAACGATGCAAATATTTTAACTCTATAGTTAATGAGGACTAACGATGCAAATATTTTAACTTTATAGTCATTGAGGACTAATGATGCAAATATTTTAACTTAGTTAGGACTAACGATGCAAATATTTTAACTCTATAGTCAATGAGGACTAATGATGCAAATATCTTAACTCAGTTAGAACTAACGATGCAAATATTTTAACTCTATAGTTAATGAGGACTAACGATGCAAATATTTTAACTTAGTTAGGACTAACAATGCATACAATAGGGTGATTAAGAAAGTTTATGCATACAATAGGATGATTCAGAAAGTTTATGCATACAATAGAGAAAAAAAAGTTCATAGCATACAATAGTGAAATGTGGCAAGTTCGATGTATTTTTAGACAATTTTCTCTTATAAAATTTGATGATAATATCATATTCTCATGTTTGGGTGGAAATGATGGATTTAATAGCAGCTCATTTTTTTCTGGCTTTTCATATTTTGATAGGTTCATGTTGAACCGCTAAATTGGAGTGATGTACATGAAAACCCAAAGTTGCCTTTAACGGTGGACATAGGAAGTGGTAACGATCATCTTACTTTTGTTCTGTAACTTGATCAATCCCATGATTGATATGGCTTGCATTGCAAAACAAATTTTGTTCTGTAACTTGATCAATCCCATTATTTTGGTGGTGTTTTTTTTCAATTAATGGATCGAATTTAGAAAGACGTTCTGTGTGTTTATTGCCAAAGTTTGATGTAATGCACATGGAATATGACTAGAGTGGAGCAGGAGCAGCTTGATGTAGTTGGTATATGATACGTGCATGACAAGACCATGTCCAAAGAATATCAACCAGTGTCTCCATCTATTATGCATACATTCACGTTTGGTTTTGAAGTAGTTATTTGCATGAATGAGTCAGTGATCGGCTCAGAACCAACAGGTTTATCACGCAAGCTACCCATTTGTGAATGGATAGCTGTAATAAAGAGTCCTTGAAAGTCTAGAGCACAATACAATTAAATCCTGGAGAGTTTAGTGTTTCCCCGGATTCGTTATGTCCCTGGAGATGTGATATCCTGTGTAAGACGAATTCGAGATCAAAATTTGTTGAATAGAAAAGGGGAATATATGAACAACAACGATCACTTTAAAGAAAGTTAAAATCTACAAATCACAGCGACTTAAATGCAAATTAAATAAAATAAAAAGATAAAACTAAAATTAAAAACGTTTATGTTTTAAGTTTAAATAAACGTTAACGTATGAAATAAAAAGTGAAACTAAAGAAATAAAAAGGCTACAAATATGAAAATTGTATCTCTACAAACTTAATAACTTAAGAAAATTATGAGAGAAAGAAAATTATTTATTTGACTATTTAATTATTTATTATTAATTATTAACTATTTATTAAACTATTTAATAATATCTAAATAATAAAGAAATTAAAATGAAACTTAGAAAGATAAAATAAAAACTTAGAAAAGTCTAAAATATTATAAAAGTTATTTTAAAACTAAAATTGTATTTATTACACTATTATTCTAATTATTATTAATTAACTATTATTTATTAATTAACTAAATTACAAGATAATATGAAAAATGACTAGAAAAATAGAAAATTTAACTTAGATAAATCTAAAGTATNGATGTTTTTGCAGTCTAAATGTGACAGAAATGATGAGTATTTGCACACTCATCAGTCAGTTACTAGCATGTATTTCAATTCCTAGATTAGTGGATTAGTGGATCATGTACAAGTAGTACGGTTATTTTATGGTTGCATCATTTAGTCCTATTTATATGTAAGCTTTGCATTAGTAACAGGAATGAATGAAGAAAAGTAAAGTTTAGTTTCTCTCTTTTTTTCTTGGAGTCTTGCCCGCTCTAAGGGCCTTATCAATCCGTCTCTTTAATCTATTTCTTGGAGATTGACTGCCTCAAGTAGTCCCTATCATAACAGTATATCTCAAAACCCTTTATTAACTTCCCATTTGTCGAATTTTTTTAGTAATTTATATTACCGGTCTTTGCAAAGCATAGTAACCAATATCTTTTGTGTATGTAATGTAGGTAACAACAAAATGAACCCAAAGAAGCACAAGGAAAGTTAAAGCAGACTTTTATTGACTTCTACGCAAACCTTCGGTATGTAAAGAACTACAGGCGACCATATAACCTCTTTTAGTTTAACTTTATCGATTTGTCCGGCCCAATTATGAGCGACGCCCCGCCGCAACAAGGCGGGCCGTCGCCCACCTCGTTATTGTTAATTTGAATTATAGTCCTTCCGGCGGCCCATTTAAAATTTGTTAAGTACTATTGCAATTAATATATTGCAACTAACTGGTTTTGGGTGGAGAACACTAGCTATGAGTTATCTTTGTGAACCATATAAGTTATTAGAAGCATCATATATGATAAGAAATTGTTGAAAGATGATGAAAGTAATACCCGATGANATCATATATGATATGAAATTGTTGAAAGATGATGAAAGTAATACCCGATGCAAAATTTTGCTACTAAATCTATAGTTTATTAACATATCCTGAGTATTATGAGTTGTAACGTCTCCCGAGATCTATGAATCACAACTAATAGCAGGGTACCCGCGCGTTGCGGCGGCGGGTACCCTAAAATAAATATTAACGGCATCAAATATGTAGTAGCGTGTCCGCGTGTCCGTCACATATAAATTATCAGTATATCAAATTGTTAACGACTTGTATTGTACATACTTGTGCTTTAAATCATTGTGCTTTGTGTTTTATGACTTGTATTAATTGGTGATGGGGTGTATTAATTGTATAAGTGTAAGAAATATGTTAACCTTAAAATTATTGTGCTTTAAATACTTGTGCTTTGTGTTTTATCACTTGTATTTACTTAAAATCTATATTAGGAAATCTTAAAAATTAAATAAGAGAGAATGTGTAAAATGTATTATAAGTAGTATAGATAATACTGAAAGTGAACAGAATTTCCCAATCATGTTCAAAATCTTAGGTGATTCACGATACAAAATCAACTTATGGTTCTGTTACAAAGAGAAAGAGCATATGGTCAGCGCCACCAACCATTGTAATAGACAAGGGAAAAGTTGTCCTTCAAAACACCAGCTTTTTCACTTATGAGTTTCTGTTTGTTTGCACGCACATGAAACTCTCGAGCAATCATATGTTTTAAAGTACCCACTGTTTCGGACAACTGCTGTACATCGATTTCCAATAAAACTACTGACTGACTAACTCCTAACGAAGTTCCCTCATCAACTTTTGTTTTGGCTATAGAAACACAAACAGGTCCCTGCACTCGCAACACGGTATGTAATTAATTACCAATAAGCACTTAACACGAAAGAAAAAAAATATATGATAAACTGTATATGTACGTTTATTAATTGATACAAAACAATAGTTTTATCAAGGGCAAGGTTCAACGCAAATGTATATTCATCTAGTTAAAACAAAGGAGTTCCAGCAAGATGAGTTCAGGAATCCATTCGAAAAAGTAGTTAAATGTCCGAAATAGATTTGGGTTGTAATGCGTATATCTTCAAGTATGATGATTCAAGCCTAGCAGATATATTTTACGAACGCTCGTTCATTACATCAGTGTATACACTGTTTTGCAACGGTAATGGCAAACCTGAAACAACGTATGAAATCGCTAAATAAGCTTGGATCTCACATTCAACGGATGCCATCTACCTTCGATGGCAAAAACATGACTTAGAACAGCCCCAGTAAGAACAACAATAGCTTGAACTTAGTGGCATCTTCTCCAACTTCTAGCCTCCATTTAATAACACCAAAGTAAAGAAATATGATGAAAACCGAAACTCAATCTCCTACTTATATAAAATTATGAAATAAAAACAAATCTTAACCCCTAAATAATCACACCACGCAAACCATCTTTTTATAAATTGTAAGCAATAATTAAACCTACCCGACCTGACTCGACCCATTGTTTTGGATCCTGTAGGATTCGGCTCAAAATTAAATCTCATCCAGTCTTCTTGAAATCAAATTCAGCATTAATGCTCTTCAGGGTACCTATGGCATTTGAACCGCATGAATAGTTATGCAAGTCAAACGCGCACCCGGTTACCCCCTTTTGGGAGCCCCTCTTTCCCTATTTGACCCCTTTGCGGGGGGGTGGCATTTCTGGGTGATTATAAGTTGACCTGGATTTGGCATCTAGAGACATACCCATATTCACTAGAATAGATCTTTCACTACGACGACGGCGGCTTCCTACCACGACAGAGCACTCATGGGGAATTTCGCGCCATTTCTTAGCACTGAAACCAACCACGAGCACAGTCACGCACGGTTCTGATTATTCCCCATCATCAATCAGGCTGATCGAATCATTTGAAGCAAAACAGGAACGACAACAATAAGCTTCTTGGACCCGTTTTACAACAAATTTGAAGCACTTAAGTTCCCAAGTTTTTCCTTTAGGGGAGGACATATCGCATGGCAGAAATATGAGCAGTTATTCTTTTATGCTCCTAATAACTTTTTTTCTTTTCACTCTTAGGCTTCATAAGCTGAATATTCAGCCAAGCTCCCTTGTCTTACTTTTTGCTTTTGTGTCCCCCTCTAGTTTCTAGTTTCAATAAATTCATTGAAGCAGAAATGTTGAGGTACTGACAACTAAATGTAGAATATACCTATAAGCCAAGAAAACAGAAATTAAAATCGTTATAATTAAGAGGGCCGAGCAAACAAATCAATGTGATANAGTGATTGAGTTTTCTCTATTAGTATACTTGTGATTACATAGGTATTACTAACGATCATTACAAGGCTCATAAGATCTATCCAGGTCTTTGGTTTCAACAAGTGGTATCAGAGCCTCGGGAGAGACTCTGTGATACTAACAATCTCTTTTGTTCTACAATCTCTTACTAATCCTTACACACAATGTCCACCTCAGAAGCTGTCTCATCATCTGAAGCTAATAGCGCCCAACATGCAGTGTCCCTCACTCAACTAAGCCTATCAAACAGCAATGGAAAATTTCCTTATCTCAAGAAGGAAGAGTACGACTATTGGGCCATGTGTATGCAAAATTGGATCAATAACATTGATCACAATTTATGGAGGGTTGTACTCAATGGGAACAAGCCAAGGAAAACAAGTCATGACTCTGAAGGAAGGATATACTATGTTGAACCTTCATCTGCTGAAGAGATGTTGAACCTTCAAAGGGAAAACAAGGTACGTACTATGCTTTTGCAAGCACTTCCACAGGAACACTTGGCAGACTTTCATTATATGCAAGATGCCAAGGACATCTGGCTAGCAATCAAGGCCAGATTTGGTGGGAATGAAGAATCCAAGAGAATGAGGAAGTCTATGCTAAAGCAACAGTTTCAAGAGTTCAGCATCAGTGAAGAAGAAGGAATTCACAAGGGGTATGACAGGTTTCAGAAGATTTTGAGTGGGCTGCATCAATTGCTGGCTAGGCCAGACAATGAGGACTGCAATGCTAAGTTTCTGCGGTCACTACCCCAATCATGGCTTCAGGTTAGTATTGCTCTCAAAGCAAAAGGTGGTTTGGACATGATAACATTTGATGATCTGTACAACAAGCTCAAAACACTTGAGCCTGATGTTAAAAGTCC
>LBNU01033919.1:32967-45567 GCA_014162995.1 Artemisia annua
TACTGGGCCATGTGTATGCAGAATTGGATCAATAATATTGATCACAATTTATGGAGAATTGTACTCAATGGGAACAAGCCAAGAAAAACAAGTCATGACTCTGAAGGAAGGATATACTATGTTGAACCTTCATCTGCTGAAGAGATGTTGAATCTTCAAAGGGAAAACAAGGTACGTACTATGCTTTTGCAAGCACTTCCACAGGAACACTTGGCAGACTTTCATTATATGCAAGATGCCAAGGACATCTGGCTAGCAATCAAGGCCAGATTTGGTGGGAATGAAGAATCCAAGAGAATGAGGAAGTCTATGCTAAAGCAACAGTTTCAAGAGTTCAGCATCAGTGAAGAAGAAGGAATTCACAAGGGGTATGACAGGTTTCAGAAGATTTTGAGTGGGCTGCATCAATTGCTGGCTAGGCCAGACAATGAGGACTGCAATGCTAAGTTTCTGCGGTCACTACCCCAATCATGGCTTCAGGTTAGTATTGCTCTCAAAGCAAAAGGTGGTTTGGACATGATAACATTTGATGATCTGTACAACAAGCTCAAAACACTTGAGCCTGATGTTAAAAGTCCTATTCGTCCATCTACCTCCTCATACTCAGCATTTGTAGGCTCTACTTCTCATATGCTACCTTCTGGCTCAAGTCCCATATCATCTGCCACCTATACACATACCCAGTCAGCAGGTTCATCAGCAGGATCTTCTTACTTATTAGAAGATGTGCTCCAGTCCTTTGTTGCTGATTGTGAACCTCAGCAGCAACTCTCCTATGGGGATTTTGAACAAATTGATCCCTTTGACTTGGAAGAGATGAACCTTAAGTGGCAGGTAGCAATGCTCACCTTGGGCATTAAACGATTTGAGAAGAACTCTGGCAGGAAGTTTGCTTACAAGAGTAAGGATCCAGCAAGGTTTGACAGGAAAAAGGTGAAGTGCTACTCATGTGGTCAATTGGGTCACTTTGCCAGGGAATGCAAGGATAGAAGATCTGCTGATGAAGTAAGGTACTCAAGCTATCAGCAGAAGCAGGGAGAAGGTGACTCAAGCAAAGCTGGTCCTTCAACTGCCTTGCTCACTCTGGATGAGCATGTGGATTGGACATCTCATGATGGAAGTACTGTGGAGATTGCACAGAGTGGAATGCTGGCTTGCTGCTCATCAGATGAATCTGCTGATCAAGTAGCATTCATGGGTCTTCCTCAGGTACATAACTGTGTGTTTGGATGTAGTCAAAAATATAATGAACTTAAAGAACTGTATGATGAACTTAGAACTACATATAACCAGTGCTATAAGGATCGTGAGTCTTATAAACAGGGTTTAGAACTGGTAGAGAGTCAAAAAATGTGGTTTCAAAAGAATCAAGATGCATATGAGCATGAACTTAAATGTTTAAGACAAGACTTAAAAACTGCTCAAGATGCTGCTGCTTATAACAAAAAGTTAAATGCTCAGTTAGAATTAGATAAACAGGAACTACAAGATAAATACGATAATGAATTTGCAGGTAGATTGAAATGGCAACAGGGAGCTCACAATCTTGGCAAGCTAATAAATAGCTCTCAGTCTGCTAGGTCTAGAAGAGCACTAGGTTATAGTAAATACTTAGGGCCAGATGAAGTAGATGAACCTAACAAAACCAGTGTATTTGACCCAGAACCTCTTCTAGAATTTCAAACTCCTGTTAAATATGTAAAAGAAGGAGAAATGCATACTGTTTGTCCACCTATAAGAGGAGTTTTTATGCCTAGCTCTCCCCACACAGACTTTGATGGATCACATTATTTGTATGGCAAAAATTCAACAGACTTACTTGACCCTGTTTCTAATGATGCTGACTTTGTCTCTTGCAGTGACAAGTCTTCTGATGAGGGGTCCAATGCCTATGAAAGTTGTGGTTCAAGTGATAAGTCTGCAGTTCCTAAGGCCCCATCAAAGACCTTTCCCAAGTCATCACCCAAGTCATCTAACAAGTCCACAGAAGTAGCTGCTGATGAATCACATTCAGAGACAGTTTCCTCTGAAGACTTGTCTTTTATTTCTTTGAAAAACAATTCTGTTTCTTTTGTTAAAAACAATTCCTTTAATGTTTGTGGTTTGAACGGTAGCAATAAAACATCTTTGAATATTCATAAGTCTCCTAGCAAGAAGAAGTGTTTTGTGTGTGGTAGCAAATTTCATTTAATTAAGGATTGTGATTATCATGAGCAAAGAAGGGGTGGTTGCACTAAGAAAACTAGACCAATGTGGAAACCAGTTAATAAAATATCATCTAATGTTCCACAAGCAGCTCAGTCTATCAGCAGATCTTATACTGCTGATCTATCAACAGCAGCATCAACATCTGCTGAAGGACCTTTTGCTACACCATTTTATAATCCAATGTTTCCTTATTTTCCAAATGGTTGTTGGCCTAGTCAATTCTATCCTATGTTTATGGGTTGGGGGGCACCTTGGGAAACTGCTGTTAAGCCCTCAGCAGGTTGTTCATGGACTCACATGGGATCTGGCTTTCCAGACTGCTCCAGGAACAATGGTGGATCTTATACATCTACATGGCCTAACTCTCATGATCCACAAGGCAGGTTCAAGTCAGCAATGACTTGAGCCTCCTATGTATACTAACTGTTGTATATTTTTGTTGTTGTTGTAGGATCATCCTCTTAAAAGTACAGAAGTTGGTATTGTAGATAGTGGTTGTTCCAGAAGCATGTCAGGAAACAAAGATAAGATGGTTAACTTTATTCCCATAGCAAGTGGAGGAAATGTGACTTTTGGTGGAGGTGAAGGTAGAATCACAGGGGTGGGAACTATTAAGACACCCAAGCTGGACTTTGAAAATGTGTTGTATGTCAAGGAACTTCAAAACTTCAACTTGTTCTCAGTATCACAAATTTGTGACAAAAAGAACAAAGTATTCTTTTCAGAAGATGAATGTCTTGTTCTCTCTAAAGACTTCATTCTTCCTAAGGATACAAAAGTACTTTTAAGAGTTCCAAGGAGTAATAACTTATACACATTCAACATGAATGAAGTGTTGCCTGAAGGTGAAGTTACATGTTTAGTGGCAAAGGCAACTCTTGATGAATCTACCAAATGGCACAGAAGGATGGCCCATGTCAACTTCAAAACAATAAACAAGCTGTCCAAACTTGGTCTAGTTGATGGGCTTCCTTCCAAAATCTTCACCAATGAGCATAATTGTGTAGCCTGTAACAAAGGGAAGCAGCATAAAGCATCATACAAATCTGTCAAAGCTGTGAGCCTCATTTCAGAACCACTTCAGCTGCTTCACATGGATCTTTTTGGTCCAACTCAGGCATGGAAGCTGACTCTGACTCAGACTCTGAGTTTGAGTTAGGGGAAGCAACCATATTTGTTCCTTCTTGTCCTCCTCCTAATGTTTCAGGTACCTCAAAGACTCATGCTGCTGATCAAGATGGAATGGATTCAAGTTATGCAGAAGCATTGGCTAGACTTCAGCAACAAGAATATGCAGCCAAGGAAGCTGCTGAGAAGCTAGGTCTTGAATTTGCTAAAGATGCTGAATCACTTCTGAGACAATCTGCTGAGGATGTCCGCAGGAACATTGAATCTGCTGACAGTAGTCATATTTATGCTGACAAGACTGCTAATGANGCTGCTGATCAAGATGGAATGGATTCAAGTTATGCAGAAGCATTGGCTAGACTTCAGCAACAAGAATATGCAGCCAAGGAAGCTGCTGAGAAGCTAGGTCTTGAATTTGCTAAAGATGCTGAATCACTTCTGAGACAATCTGCTGAGGATGTCCGCAGGAACATTGAATCTGCTGACAGTAGTCATATTTATGCTGACAAGACTGCTAATGAGTCTGCTGATGCTAGTCCTGCTGGTGCTCATACTGCTGAAAGTAGTCCTGCTGATGTTGCTTCTGCTGAGTCCTCCTATCCTGCTGATGGTGATTCCCAAGCCTTTGAAGCACCTTTTGGTCGATTTTCTGCTCCCACTGATCTTGGTGATCATCAACAAGCACCTGGCATTTTCCATTCTTCTTCATATGATGATGACTTTGCTCCACCCTTGAACAATCTTCAATCAACTGTTCAAGTAGACACCATTCCTACTACTAGAATCCACAATATTCACCCTCAAGAAAACATCCTTGGAGATCCAAATGCTGCAGTTCAAACAAGGAGTGCAGTCAAGAAAATACAGTTTGGGGAATTTGCTTTTGCTACTTATGTCATGACACAACAAAGAGACAATCACACAGATCAACAACATTGTCTGTTTGCTTGTTTTCTGTCTCAAGTTGAACCAACCAGTGTGGCTCATGCTCTCACAATTGAAAGCTGGGTGGAAGCAATGCAGGAGGAAATGCAACAATTCAAAAATCAACAAGTTTGGATTCTTGTACCTTTGCCTGATGGAAAGTATGCAATTGGAACTAAGTGGATTCTAAAGAATAAAAGGGATGCTAGGGGCATTGTGGTCAAAAACAAAGCCAGATTGGTTGCTCAGGGTTTTAGACAAGAGGAAGGGATTGATTATGATGAGGTGTTTGCACCAGTGGCAAGAGTGGAGGCCATTAGAATATTTTTGGCCTTTGCTTCCTATATGGGGTTTATGGTATATCAAATGGATGTCAAAGGAGCTTTTCTATATGGAGAAATTGAGGAAGAGGTATATGTTCAACAACCTAAGGGTTTTGAAGATCCTGAGCACCCTAATCATGTCTACAAAGTTGTGAAAGCTCTCTATGGGCTTCATCAAGCACCAAGGGCATGGTATGCTAGGCTCTCAGCCTTTCTGCTGAAGCATGGATACAGGAGAGGTGCTATTGATAAAACTCTGTTTCTCAAGAAGAACTCAAGGGACATCATTCTAGTACAAGTCTATGTGGATGACATCATTTTTGGATCCACTAAAGAAGCCTGGTGCAGAGAATTTGAAGACTTGATGAAAGGTGAATTTCAGATGAGTGCTATGGGTGAGATGACTTTCTTTTTGGGACTTCAAGTGCAACAGAGACCTGATGGCATTTTCATTAATCAAGAGAAGTTTGTGAATGACATTCTTCAGAAGTTTGACCTGGTCAATGTCAGAACTGCCACTACTCCCTATGAGACTCCCAAGACTAAAGCCAACCTTGAAGATGATCCTGCTGTTAATGTTCACATGTACAGATCCATGATTGGATCACTTATGTTTTGACTGCTTCAAGGCCAGACATTACCTTTGCAGTGAGTGCTTGTTCTAGGCATCAAGTCAATCCTTTGACTTCACATCTCAATGCAGTTAAGAAGATCTTTAAGTACCTAAAAGGCCAACCTAAACTTGGTCTGTGGTATCCAAGAGAATCTCCTTTTGTGTTGGAAGCCTATAGTGATAGTGATTATGCTGGTGCTAATTTGGATAGGAAGTCCACTACTGGAGGTTGTCAATTTCTAGGAAGAAGATTGATCTCTTGGAAATGCAAGAAGCAAACTATTGTGGCCAATTCATCTATTGAAGCTGAATATGTTGCTGCTGCAAACTGCTGTGGACAGGTCCTTTGGATACAAAATCAATTACTAGATTATGGGTTTAATTTCATGAACACTAAAATCTTTATTGATAACCAAAGTACCATTTGCATAGTTAAAAATCCAGTCTATCACAACAGAACTAAGCATTTTGAGATTAGGCACCATTTTATTAGAGATGCTAATGAAAAACATTTAATTCAGGTGCTTAAGATTGATACAAAGGATAATGTGGCTGATTTGTTAACTAAGGCTTTTGATGGACCTAGGTTTAATTACTTAGTTGTCCACATTGGGATGGTTAATCCTTAAGCTTTGGGCTTAAGGGGAGGCATAAGCCTAAGGGGAGGCATATGCCTTTAGGGAGGATTTGTTATAGTTGTACACTAACTTGTATTGCAGGTCTTAACCAATTAGGATTAGTATGTTTTTCTTGTGTTGTTGTTTGTTGTTTGATGTGTCAGCAGAATGGAACTGCTGATGAAAGTCTTGCTGCTGATGGTGCTTCTCTGCTGATTTTGAATGCTACATAATTAAAAGAAAGGCAATGGGAGCACAAATCAATGCTAAAGAAACAGTGGTTCATTCATTCATGATTGATTACAAGAGATGGTTACAAAAGACAAGACTTTATGCTGAACCCTACACCTAAACCTACTCAAGCTTTCCTTTTCCCTTGTCATCTTCTTCAGAATGGTCTGAATCATAGTTTGGTGGCTTGGAAGCTTTCTCAGATGCACCTGTTGGGGTTGAAGGGGCTTCATCTTCAGACTCTGGCCTGTCTTCATCTGAGTCAGTGAATTCAAAAGGAGAGACCCACTTTACTTCATGAGGTTGTATGTGAATCCATGGGTTGACTATGCCTCTGAGAGCTTCAGGTGATAGTGGTGGATATGCAACAGAACTTGATGCCTCATCATCATTTCTGTGCTTCTTGGAGTTTGTGTTGGGATCTTCACTTGGTTCTTCAGTGGTATTGTTTGATGTTGATCTCTTTGATGACTCATGTGATGTATTAGCATTGTGGGTGTTAGAGTTCATTTTGGGTTAATAATTAGGGTTAATGCAAGTTTGGATCTGTTTTATATACAACAGTCAAAGTCAAAGTCAACTACAATGAATGCAAGTTAGGTGGGAACAGACACTTTTGTACGAATCTGCTGAATTCAGATCTGCTGATACCATGGTACTGCTGACTCTAGGTTCTACTGATATGTTTTCCTGCTGAATGACTTCTCTGCTGATGCTCAAATTGTCTAAGTTTTTGGAATATCTGGTCTAAGCATCAAAACATAAAGAAAATAATGGAGGAAAACCAGGAAAAAGTTTCATTCATTCAATATACAAAAGAGGATTACAACGAAACCTATTCTATTACACACATCACCAAAACCTAACACTACTCCATCTTCCTCTTGCCTTTGGGGTCAGAGGTGCCTTCACCATCCTTGTTGTTCCTCAGCTTCTTCTCCACATCCTTGGGCTTTGTGTCAGCACTCCACAGCTTCTTGCACACCAATCCCAAAACCTGAGGAGGTGGTCTTGGCAAAGGGATTCGGACAAGACCCAAGTCTGCAATGCACTTTTTCTTTGCATTTGCCAGAAGCTTTGAAAGAGGTGGACCTTCAGAAGGCCCTTCATTGACATCCTCATAAAACAATAACTCAGATGATGTATCTGAGTCAGAGGATGAGATTTCAATATACTCAAAAGGTGGAGGTGGTGGTGGTAATGGTGGAGATGGTGGTGCTGGTGGTGCTTGTGGTTCTGGTGGTGGAGGGGGTGGAGCTGCAACATCATGTCGTCTCTTGCGAGCCTCTTCCTTAGTGAGCCCTCTACGAAATCTTCTTGGCGGTTGATTCATTGTGTGTTTGAATTTGAAACGGTTTCTAAGCTTAAGTTGGACTAAGTGTGATTTGAGAGGTATTTATAAACCTGTTTGGGCCTTTAAGACAGTTAATGAATCGTCAGTCCAAAAGGTGGAAGTGGATGCCAGCCTGTTTTTCATTCTGCTGATTGACCATGGCATTCTACGGATTGACTTGTCAATCTGCTGATGGGTATTCCACGTGATTTATTTTGGGTAAGTTATTAAGTCAAAATTGGTCAAACGATTCTTCACAGATTCTTTGTCAATTACACCCCACGATTATTGGTAACTTCCTCCAATAACTAATCGTGCATATCCCACTTCAAAATAACTGCATCCAATTCGCTATAAATTCAAATCCACATTTACCCTCTCAAGTTCATCTCTTTCCCAATTATTCACAATGGCGAACCCTACCTTTAAACCAGACCACAACCTTATTGCATTTTTGGGTGACACGAAAGGGAAAACAGAGTTTGCACCTATGGTTGACTATCTGAAAAGGTCGAAGATTCATTTTGCACTCACACACTGTCCTGACCTCGTATGTGAATCTTTGGTTCGACAATTTTGGGACACTGCTGTAGTTGCTGAGAATGAGTCTCAAATTGAGGCTACAATTGATGGGACGGCATATGTGGTCACCGAGTCCTTGATACGTGATAAACTTCAGCTAGATGATGAGAATGGTGACTATCATGAGGACAAATCGGTGATTCTGCCAGCATTGAGGGCTATTGGATATCAAGGGGATGGCAAAGTATGGAAGAAGAAATTCTTTTGCCCAAAGTGGAAGTTTCTTGTTCATACCATTCTGAAATGTATGAGTAACAAGACTGGAGGACTGGATCAATTCTCCACTCATGTTGCTTGTGCTATTGCCAATATCTCCAGGGGTACAAATTTTAATTTTTCTAGATATATTTTTAATGGTATGGTTAGTAATATTCAGGCTGTTAAGAATAAGTTTTACATGTACCCTAGGTTTCTTCAAATCATTATAGGTGTTAATACAACTGATACAACTCACACACCTATTAATGAGATAGCCAGTAAGATATACTCTCAAATGGAGAGTGGCTATGATGGTCAACACTGGCCTATTACTCCAGCTATGTTACCTATTGGTGACAATGCTGGTGCAGCTGAGGGTGGCAATCCACCAAGTCCTCAAGCTGCTGAAGGAAGTGTTCCACCTGTTTCTGAATCTGCTGATGCCACTGCATCAGCAGCTCTAGATGCTGCTGGTTCCTCTCATCCTGCTGAGGCCTCCACCTCAGCAGCTGCTGAACCACCTGTGGACACTTCTAGGCCTAGTGATGAACCAGTCCTAGACACTGCTGACCCAAATGTTGTAACTGCTGACCCAAATGTTGTATCTGCTGAACCTAGGCATGTAGAAACTGATGACCCTCAAATTGAACCTCTTGGCCCTAGTGATGTAGATACTAACCCTCATAATGTAGATAACATTATTTACACTGATCAGTTTGTTGACTTTGATGCCTTTTTGGAAAACTTACCTCAGACAGGGACATCCAAATCCACTGCCACTCAGACTTCTAGTCCTGCTAGAGATGTCTTTGTTGGAGACACCACTATGGTTGAGGATATACCTGTGAGTCCCAAGAGGTCCAATGAAGCTCCTCAAACCTCTGGTATACCAGAAGGTAGAGCTGAGGACCCTATTACACTAACTTCTATGCATGAGTTAATCCACAGGTAGGCTGAGAGAGTGGATGGATTGGAAAAGGAGTTGAAAGTGACTAAAACAACTCTTGGGGATCAAATCACTCAGCTGGAACACAGAGTCAAGGAACTGGAGGCTAAGCTGGAAACTAATAATCAAAGTGACTTTGTTGTTGACACAGAGGAAGTCTTGGACAACCCTGCTTATGATGTACCTCCTGCTGATGTACCAAAGGACTCTGCACCACATGATCCTCTTCACATGTTGGCTGAAGCAACAGAGTCTGTGCTCTCTCCTAAGCCTTCAGCAGCTGGTCCTTCTACTGCTGAACCTACCATTGCTGACATACCAGAGGTGGTGAAACCCAGTGGCATTTCTAAGGAGACACTTGACACTACTGATGCAGAGATTCATCCCATGGATATGGATGACAAAGTGGCAGATAAAGATGACACTGCTGATGCAAACATTCGTCCCATGGATGTGGATGATACATTTGCAGCTACAGATGATACTGCTGATGCCCCTATCTTTCTCTATGGACAGCACTTCAGTATGAATGATGAACCTTCACACCCTACTGCCCTACCTACCTATGGACATTCAGCAGATATACCTCTTAAGGAGCCCTCTCCTGATCATCTTGTAGCTGCTGCAGATATCTCTGAATCTGCTGAACCATCCAAGGTGGCTGAACCTACATCTAATAAACCTTCTAAGGTCAAAAAGGCTGCAAAGGGTACTAAAGGTACTAAGGTTTCTAAAGCTTCAAAGGTCCCTAAAACTGCAAAGATCTCAAAAGCTGCTTCTGCTGAAACTTCCAAAGACCCTAAGGTTGCATCTGCTGAGGCTTCTGCTGATGCCACATTGCTACAGGCTGCACAGCAAGCTCACATTTCTCTTGATGATCAAGGTCTGGGTGCTGATGTGATTACCAAGGAAGAACTACTTGCTCAAGAAAAATTGTTCAAGGAGCATGAAGATCAGATGAAAAGTCAGGCCGTGGCTGAGCATTTACAGGCTAAGGCATATGCAGAGGTTGAGAAAGTGCAAGCAGCATATGTGTCTAATCTGCCACCAGAAAGGAGAAAAGAGTTGGATGCACTGGCCCCCAACTTTGATGAGAATGACTACATGGAGATTGGAGCTCAGATTGCCTCTAATCCTGCTTTGGCTAGAGATCTTGTGGGTGCAAATGCAAGTTCTGATGACATTATTGCCTTGCTGAGAAGAAAGAAGAAAGAACAGGATGCCAAGAAAGCCAAAGCTAAAGCAGATAGACCTCAAACACCAGCTGAGCTTACTCACCAAATGAGAGTTGTGGTGAAAAATATGAGCCCTGCAATCTTTAATGCTGGTTGGAGCAAGGAGAAAGTGTGGAGCATGTCTCATGATAGGTTGGTCANGAGAGCATACAACTACATTATGCAGGATGCTGCTAAATCCTTCACTGCTGAACCACCTTCTAAGAAACAGAAGTCTACACATGCTCCTTCTGCTGACACAGCCATACCTGCTGAGTCTTCTGGTCCAGCTGATAAAGGGAAGGCTCCAATGGTTGTTGATGGTCCAGTGACTAGGCAGAGTTCAAAGAAGAAACACCAGCTACTTCTCGAGCAGATATTAAGTGAAGAAGCTGCTGAAAAATTGATGGAGGATGAGTCTGCTGACCTTGTGAGGCCTAAAAGGTCAAGATCTGCTGGTATATCTTCACCTGCTGATGATTTGGTCTCTGGTTCTGCTGACCCACCATCAGCAGTTCCCACAACTGCTGAGAAGCCTATTTCTCCCACAACTGCTGAGAAGCCTCTTTCTCCCACAACTGCTGATAAGTCTATTTCTCCCACTTCAGCAGCTCCAGCATCCATGGAAAATGTTATAGATGTTGATGACTCTCAACCTGCACCTGCTGCTGTCTCTACAACTGCTGTTCCTTCAGTACCTGTAGCTCCTCAAGTTAAGCTTGAACCTGCTGACACTTCAGCTGCTTCTACTGCACCAAGGAGAAAGACTAAGAGAAGAAAGAAAGCTCCCACTGGTTTGGTTACTGCTGTTGATGCTTCTGAGTACATTGAGAAAGAGGAAGATGATGGTGAAGATCCTATTCCTCATGTGCCAGTTGTTAGTTGGGAAGTTCAGCTTATTTCTCTCAAGGACACTGATATCAATGTTATCCACAGAGCAGATGGGACCAAGAAGTATTTCTCTTTTCTGAGTGAAATTCTTCCTATAGTGGATCGACAGGATCTGCTGAATATGTATGTATGGGTCAAATCCTTTTATGAAGGTAAAGAAGCTACAGGGAGTGGTTTGTTTCTGCTTGGAGACTTGACAGTGTTATTTGACTCCAATCGTACTCAAAGTAGAGGATTTGATGTTTGGAAGGGACAGAATGGATGGGATGTGACTAATTGGAAGTTTTATCCTCTTCCAAATGTTCATGTGTTGACTACTGGAGCAGGGAAAGTATTGTACATGTGTGCTGAGGTTACATACCCTTTATCCCTTAGGACTTTGAATCAGATGCTGGAATTGAAGTTGCTGGTCCCTTATGATGTTTGTGGGAATGATATGACTCATGCTGAACAATTGGTGCTTGCAGTAAGGAAAAGTATCCAGTTCAAGTTGGACTTTGAGGCAAAGCATGGACTATCTATTGATTCTTCCTTGGGGTAACTGTTATTTTTGTATTTTAGTTTCTTTTCTGTGTTAGTCTTATTAGTAAAAAAAAAAAAAAAAAAAAAAAAAAAAAAAAAAAAAAAAAATTGGTTTTTGTTGTATATTTAACTCTGTTGATGGTTATCAACTCACTAGATGTGCCTTGTGTCCATCAAAGAGTTGGCTAGTCCAAAGGGTACAGCTTTGGTAAAGACTCATCAAATCTGTTGATGGCTGTAATGGTTTGCCAAAAACCATAGGGTTTTCAACTCACCCATGCTTCATTGCTGAGAGTTGAAATGGTCATCAATGTACCATGGATATTATTCTTTGAAAATCCTAAACATTGACTAGCCCATAAGTATATGGCTTGTGGTAAAGGCAGTGGAAATCCATATTGGTTTTCAATTCACCAAGGATTTTTCCTTTAAGAATTGGCTAGTCCTGAGTAAACGGCTCCAGGTAAAGACTAATCAAATCCGTTTATAGTTGATGATTTACTAAAAATCATATGGTTATCAGTGTACCATGGTCTTAGGACTTAAACATTTGGCTACTCCAGTAGTGATGGCTATTGGTAAAGAGACATCAAATCCATTATTTTCAATGATTCACCTCTCACAGGAGTTAACACACCTGGATGTGATGAGAATAGTATGAAACTTATAATGTTTTGATGTACAAGTTGTCATTTGTTGCTGCAAAGATATGCTGTTTCACACTTATCTTCACAGAGATGATTCCTTTTGGTTCTTTGCTGCTGATTGGTACATGACAATCCTCTGATGTGTTTTGCTTAGAAGATCTATTCAAGAATCTTGAACTTAACCCAGGTCAAATTCAAGATTAGGGGAGGATTGTTGGGAATT
>LBNU01033920.1:0-29721 GCA_014162995.1 Artemisia annua
CGTCACAATATAATTAGAGGTTACAACTTCAACCAGTTTACTTATGAATGGCATATTTTGGTTATGTTAAATCTCTTTATCATTATTGAATAAACAAGTAATAAATGCAAAATCTGTGTCAATTAGGTTGAACATGTTGAAGCCCGGATTGCGTTTCTAATGCATAAAACCTGCTAAACTGCTAGACTGTTAATGAATTAAACAGTATCTAGCTAATCATATTTGACGCTTATTTGACCTGTTCCCTTTATACAAATATATTGGCTTTTGCCTGTTACATGCACAACCCGCCAGACCTGCTTAGTTTGCCCTACCACAATCAAATAGTAAAATACATCATATTTTCTCCCCGACATGGTAATGCAACTCGGTTACCTTAAATAATTTGTGGGGACAGGTCACAAAAACTGCTAAACTCAAGGTGCCTGGTGCATGAGGGGGTCTGGTGCATGACGGGGTCTACATGGTTTCAGAAGTTAAAATTATTCTTGTTGGCCATTACTAAGATGAAAAGGGAACTCTATTGTTCGCGTACCCCCCAAGAAAAAGTGTGTGTGCTTTCGTTTAATAACTTATACTCCATACATTATTGAATGCCATTGGATACTTTGGTTTCCAAAGTATTATAGTAATGACTATTGATTTTGAATAATGAAAGTATTAGGCTTGATTAAGATTCATTAGGTGTTCTATTCACTTGCCGTTTGTTTTCCTTTCAACTTTCTGCTCTTTTTGACCTGAGACTCAGCTATAAAGAATTTGTAGACTAGTAATTATAGATTTTGGGTGCGATGTTGCTTGAAACTGTAAACGCTAGTAAATATAGATATACTCTCATTAAGCATCAAGATACAACAATATACATACCATGTTCATGTCAACAGTTGCACTCGTCAAAACTTGAGATGGTAAAGTGGGCGGGTCGTGTGGGTTGGGTAATAAGAAGAGTACAAGAATGTTGTTAGAGGTCAAATCAGTTAAGCATATGCCGGATTGGGTTGACACGTGCGGAACACTTTTTGTCCAGTTGTATATGTTTCTCAAAGATATTAAGTGGGTTACCAGTCGTAGAATCCATCCTATTTCATTCTAAAAGAAAGTAGATGGCGGCACAATTCATGAGTCTGCGTTACAGGGGATACAAGTGTTGGTTCTTAATTCTGACTCTGTTTTATAATATTTTTCCCCTTTATAGGATTTTTTGCTTCTGTTGCCATCTAATATACTCATGGTTAGATGTTAAAAATCTGTTTAGCTAAAATGAGTACACTGTGTAATATAAAGAAATTGAACCTCTTTTAATGGTTGCTTCTTTGGCCATTCCAACAGGCAATAGAAAAGACACGTGGCAGATAGGAGGCCTCTTCTTAGAAGATTTTTCTTTTTTCTTTTTTCTTTTTTTTTTTAATAAATTAAGTGACTTTTAGCAAGAGACTTAAGGGCCGTTTCTTTTTTTTCCCTTAGTGAAAGGATTGGACCCACTAACAATTTAATATTATTACTTTTGTAGATGGGCCCATAAAAATCCTGGGTCATGAAAATTCATCCTCTCCAACAAGAGGTTTAGACTGACGTGAGACCCACATCACCCTTAGCTAAGGGGAAAAAAAATAAACAACCCCGATCCCCAATAACAGGAAAGTAAACACCCTGAGCTTCTCTGGATTCAAGCTATATATGAATTAACTTACGATTTCACCATCTGGGGTNTTTTTTTTTTTAATTAAGTGGCTTTTAGCAAGAGACTTAAGGGCCGTTTCTTCTTTTTTTCTCTTAGTGAAAGGATTGGACCCACTAACAATTTAATATTATTACTTTTGTAGATAGGCCCATAAAAATCTCTTGGTCTATATTCACAAAGGATGAAAATTCATCCTCCCCAAGGTTTAGACTAACGTGGGACCCACATCACCCTTAGCTAAGGGAAAAAAAATAGACAACCCCAATCCCCAATAACAGGAAAGTAAACACCCTGAGCTTCTCTGGATTCAAGATATATATGAATTAACTTACGATTTCACCATCTGGGGTCTCAGAACGTTCAAAGTCCTAAAGAAAGCAGAATCATAAGGTAACAAGAGATAATGTCATGTTAATACTTTTACAAACTAAAATGTCAAGTATATTGTTTATGTGTTTCTTTTCCTAAAGAGGAAAGAAGGGTGATGTATTTTCTTTTTCCTGATTTCTTTTCCTCAACTTATTTTTGATGCAAAACTTGAGGAATAAACAAACTAATAGAAAACTGCATATAGTTATTATAGTAATTTATATAGTTTTGCTAAAAAATTCAAAATATTATGCCTATGGCAGGCATGTCCAGTAGTTCAACTTCAAGGTATTCTATCACATATATATCCTTTTCTTAATAAGCAATGGTACCTCATCAAATGACTACCTTTTAAATTATATCCGAAAGGGATGTAACTTGTACACATCAAAATGTATTTATAGACCACCAAACGTGCTACACTATGTTTTTGTATCGTACAATCTAGTATATTAAGAAACCTTTATGGTTGTTTATCACTTTTTGAACATGTTCACAGTACTAACAATAATACTTCATTGATAAGCTGCTTCAACACCATTCACATCACAACTTTAAAAAACGTACCCAAAGTAGTGTTTAACCGTATATTCTAGATAAGTTCAATAGTTGTCATTAGTGGATAACCACAAAGTTATTAGCGGTATAATTAAGCTAATCAATGTTGATCCGAATAATCGCTGATGCGTCGTGTGAATGCATCAACCTTTTGGCGACGCCAAGGAAGAGATATATCTTCGTCTTCTTCCTCGCGATGTCTTCCTCTGGACTTCCAGTGTCTTTGTCCTCGTTGTCCGAGGAGTCACTTGAGGAAGAATCGTCCCTTTTGCGGCGCTTGCGCCGTTTTTCCTCAGAGTCCGAGCTTGAGGGGCTTTCACTTGGGGAAATTCGTCTCCCCAGTCTATCATGAATTCTTCTGCTTCCAGACCTTGAAGAGCTCTCGCTCGGTGAGCGTTGCCGTCCAAGTCTATCTAGGATCCTGCGATTACCAAGTCTAGCGTGGACATTGGTACGCCTCTCATTGTCTTCGTATTCCTCCGAGTGTGAATCAGATGCTGTACCAAGTCTAGCGTGGACATTGGTACGCCTCTCATTGTTTTCGCGCTCCTGGTAGCGCGGTGAGGATGTTTCGTTAAAGTTAAGCCGGGCTTGTAGGCTCTGACTTGACCTTCTTCTTGCCTCCTCTTGCATGAGGTTAGTTAAGGTTTCGTAATTTTGAGATACAAAATTACTTAGCGTTAACTCAGGCGTGTCCTCCTCCAGCGCAACGATATCTGCTTCCGTATTAGGTCCCCTATCCCGGTTAGGCGCGCCTGGCGGCACAGTGTTGTCCACAATGGGTGCCGTTTGATGGGGAGTATTGAAGAGAGTGCGCTGAAGTTCTTCAGTGCTTGGAACCACCGTGGTGGTCTGGGTAGTCCCTGTGGGCAATTCTACCGTTGGGAGAATTAGGGTTGGGCCCGATTCTTGGTGACCAGGCGCGTTGGTTGTTCCAGAGGCCTGCCTAGAGGTTGAATCTTGATGGTTCCTCCTCTGGGGGTCACCACGTGTTTTTTCCAACTGCGGAGTCAGCTGGCTTGAGTTTTTGTGTTTCGTCATTCTAGTTCTTAGTGTAGGGTCCCACGGATGGCGCCACTTGTTGATACAAAAGTTAGGCGTTCCTTATTTGGGTTCCTGTTCTCGTACCAATCAGATCTTAATGCTTGAGACCTGCGCACTAAGAAAGCAAACAAACACCGTTAGGCTTATCGTGGGATTGTCTCCCACGATTATCCTCCGGCGTGAGAGTAAGTAATCGGTTTTAGGGTTGTATTGAAGAGTTAGGGTTGTAAATCGTACCTTTAACGAGAGTTATGATATTCTTTATATAGGCACGAAATCCTTATTGGATACGTGCTCCTTACTCTTCGGTATATATCCGGTTGTGTTTGATATATATCCCTTAGATAAGAGATATCCATATCAAGACCATAAATAACTTTGAGTTTGGGCTTTCGTGAGCCCAAACCGTTAGTATGGTAGCCCAATCATTGTTATGATAGCCCACCCCTCAATCACGTCTAACATATCCCCACCATTTCACGCGCTACATGCCTTGCCCACTTCCCAAGCTCACGCGCGAATCACGAAAACCAAAAAGACTTATGGTGGTCTGATCACCAAACGAAAAAGCAAAAAAAAGGGTCCACTCCAAAGTATCTATTGCTAGTTAAAAATAAAATAAAATAAAATAAAAAATAAAAAAATAAAAAAATCCCACTACCCCATTTTTCTCTATAAATACATCAAAACTACACAATATTTATACACATCTTCTCAATATATCATTCAAACAACATATATCTCATTTCTTTTATTTTCCAAATGAATTCCGATATGATTATGTTCACCGACATGGAAAAAGAACGAGAAGTTACAAGTCGGAGATTTATTTTTATTGCAAGATCGTTGTCGTTTATTAAAAATAGACGAAAAGCAAATCGCCCCACGATAAAATGCCTTCGTCGAGATCATTATGGTGCTCATGAACGTTTAGTCGATGCCTATTTTTCTGAGAACCCGTTCTACGATGAACGTACTTTCCGAAAGAGGTTTCGAATGAGTCGAACTCTTTTCAACTGAATAGTTCGGGAGGTAATTATTCATAATCCATTTTTTATTAGTAATGTTGATTGTACCGGAAAAGAAGGCATTTCAGCATTGATGAAGTGCACATTCGCAATTCATCAATTGGCATACGGCGCGATTCCTGATACTTTAGACGAATATCTGCAGATGGGTGAAAAAACTTCTCGTCGATGTCTTGATCATTTTTGTAAGTCTGTTATGGAAATTTTTGGTCCAGAGTATTTGAGGAAACCCACTATGACTGATGTCATAAAGATTTATCAACATCACAAAGAAATACACGGGTTTCCGGGTATGTTAGGAAGCCTTGACTGTACAGATTGGGAGTGGTTTGGTTGTCCGAATGCACACAAAGGTCAATATGTTAGACGTGATCATGGTTCAAATCCGTTCATTTTGCTGGAAGCGGTTGCGTCACAAGACTTATGGATATGGCATGCTTTTTTTGGTACTTCTGAGGTGAACAACAACATCAACGTTATGTATAGCTCTCCTTTATTTAACGATCTTAAACAAGGAATCGCACCGGAGATTCCATTTGTTGCTAACGGGGTAACTTACCCATTTGGGTACTATCTTGTTGACGGGATATATCCGGAATTGACAACACTTGTTAAGACAATTCCAGAACCAGCAGATGATGACCACAAGAGAATAAGGTATAAGCAAATGCAGGAATCGGCAAGGAAAGATGTAGAACGGGCGTTTGGTGTTTTGAAGAAGAGATGGACGGTACTTGCCACTCCCACAAAAATCATGAAAAAAGAAAGAATAGTTAATATGATGTATAGTTGCATCATATTACATAACATGATTCGAAAAGACAAAAAAAAAGGCAATATCTCCCGAATGGTACCCAGAGGAAGCACATCAACCGGATGACCCCATATGATCTGATGAACAAATGCGAAAGGTTATTAGGTACATCAGATCCTCTCAAATGCATCAAAACCTTCGTGCCGATTTGGTCGAGCATTCGTGCTTGCCTTTGCCGTGATTGTCCGTTGTTCCCTTGGTGCGCTGTCAATGAACATAGTCCAAAGCCTTCCATTTCGTCAAATGACCCGGCCTCCCCTAGCTCTTCCACCGTCCGGGCTCCCTTTCCTCCCTATGCTCCCCCGACGCAGGCCTACCACGCTTTGTGCATGCGGCGTTTTCGCCAGATGGTCTTTGCTAGTAGTGCCATCCTCCCCGCTGGCTGTATGGGCGGGTTGTCCCTTGCTGCTGCATTCTGTTCATTTGTCTCGTAATATTTAATTCCAGTTTTTAATTTAGTATTTTTAATTTCTAAGTCTGTGTAATTTTTTTAAGTTATGAATAAAAGTTTTCTATTTTGTATGTATACGTTTTTGTATTTATATTTTTACGTTAACGTTTTTAATTGTGTAAGTATAAAAAAAATGGGAGTTAAGGTGAAGATGAGTTTCCCTTGCCCACTACACTCTGTTCCCAAGTTTTGAAATGAAGAAAAAAGAAGAGAAGAGTTAAAAATGGGCAGAAAAGAAGAGGAAATGATTGAAATTAATTTTTTTTATATATTATGTTCCCGAGTTAGGAGAGAAAAGAAGAGATAACACATGATTTTACAATTATACCCTTGATTATATATAAAAGTTATATTTTATATTAGGTAATTTAAGTAATTTTATTTATTTAAAGCTTTCTAATATAAGGGCATGCTTGGTTTGTAGAGGGGAATAGCAATGGGAAAGGCAAAGGGAATATAAAGGTAATCAAATTCATTACCCCCAAGTTAGTGAGTAATGACTCATTACCCAAAAGTGGGTAATGAGTAATTGCATTATGTAGTACCAAGCATCATTATTGATTATCTTACCCATTCCTTATGCCCTATACCCCTTAACCAAGCACACCCTAACTTCTCTATAAATCATCCTATTTTTGGGAAGAAAATTTTGGAGAGAAGTTTGGTCAAAATGACTCTCCTCTTCTATTATCTTCTCTCCTAAAAAAACTCATGAACACGAATTTATTATGTTTTCTTCCCACTTCTTTTAAAAATAAAACTCGGAAATGCAGCGTAAAAGGCGAAGATAGGTGAGAGGAGAGAAAAAGTTGACTGTGACGTTGACATTTACAGTGAAAGTTTAGTGAGCTTGCCATTTAGTCATAAGAGAAAAAAAAAAAATAATAATAATAATAAAAAATAAAAAAAAAATAAAAATAAAAAAAAGGAACACCCAAATTTAAACCACCAATACGAAGGTTTTAAGCTTGTCAAAACCCTAAAACAACACAATCCACTCCCCACACAATGAGCTACGCATCTTACAAATTACTCCATCCCCCAACCGGAATCACAAACTGCGCATCAGGTTTCATCACACATTCACCTGCCGATTTCGTTCCCCCCGTTTCGCCCCTCGATATCGACTCCGAGGCTGTTTCGCCTTCCGTCGGCCCAATTCCGAATCTAATTGTCACTGCTGCTCATGTTCTTGAGGTTTATAGAGTTAGGGTTTCGGAAGACGGTGGGAAGGATGTTGCCGTTGAGCCGCAACGTGGCGGTGTTATGGCGGGCATGGCAGGTGCTTCGTTGGAGCTTGTTTGTAGTTATAGGTACTGCATTTCGGTATTTGCGCTGATAAGTTTTGTTTGCGAAGTTATTAGAATGTGTGTAGTTATAGGTATCATATTTCGGTTTAGAAGTTGGTTAGATTATTAGTTATGTTTTGATGTGATAATTTGTATATGAATCTTAGCGTTTGCCGAGTTATATTTTAAAAAGTTTGGTAGGAAATGAGGCCTAGACAGCTACGGAGTATTAATTTATGTTAATCCTTGCGTTGTTATTGCTAAATCATGAAGTTAAATGAGTTAGGAGTATTCGTGTTTGGGTAGTGCTGCACATGAGAATATGTTATTTAGGCAGGGGGGGGGGGGATTGGTTCTGTAGATACTGAATTTGATACTAAAAAAGGTTTGGTGAGAAATGAGGCCTAGACAACTATTAGTTTACCTTAATCCTTATGTTAAACAGATAAGGTTTTTCTTGTTTACGTTACCCGGGGCCTAACCTCTTGTGTACCTAGTGAGGTTCCCTAGATGTACGCGGCCTAACCTCTTGTGTACCTAGTGAGGCTCCCTAGACCTCTTGTGAGGTGGTTAGGTGCCTTACCACTAGGCCATATGGTGGTCGTTCCCCCTTAATCCTTGCGTTGTCATCGGTAAATCAGTGAAGGTATATGAAATAGGAGATGATCGTGTTTGGGTAGTGTTGCACCTGAGAATATGTTATTTAGGGGGCGTTTCGGACTGGTTACATAGATAGGTTGTTCTATTATGTAGAAACGGGTAGTTATGGGTTTTGGAAAGAAATGTTTGTATCTTAAGGGACTAAGGACATGGTTGTAGTCTTGATATAATACTTATTAGTTTGAAATAAGCTATTTTCGACCGCCTTTTGAGCAATGTTGTAAAAGTCGCTAGGAGCTAGTTGAGAGGCTGACTACCTTGCATCCAATAATCGGTCTAGGCAGGGATTTATCGGGATGGAATCATCTATATATAACAACATACCCAATCCCGCCGGAGCATGGGGGGAATTGTCTATATATAAATTTTGAAATTATATCTATGACATTAACATAGTTCTTCAAATACTTAAAAGTTCAAAGTTCACATACTGTCTTCTGAACATAACTCAATCAAATCCAAATTGCTATTGTCACATTTTTACCGATTTTAATGTGGCCGACTAATATGGCCGACCCCCCCTCAAATCTCCTCCGCATATGGCTGACTAGCGATTAATCAGGCCGCCTAGGCCGATTTTTGCAACACTGCTATTGAGTTACCTCAACTTTTTATATCCAAACACGTAGAAGTGCATAGCATATGAAAATGCAACAAGCATATGAGTTACCTGAACAAGCAATTCCAAAGAACCAAACATTACCTCATTCAGGAAAGTAGTATAGTTAAACTTAAAAGCATTGATGATTACTATGACATGTTACATTTATATGTTTCAGAAACATGTATAAGCACATCTTTAATCACATTTGCCACAATGCCCCTCACCCCTTTGAATCACGAATATCATTCATAACGTTTATGTGTGCTTTAACAAACTAACTTGTTCAAAATAAGCTATTAGAATGTGTGTTTAGAACTATTTGTTTACCTTAATTCTTGCTTTGTCACTGCCAAATTTGTGACGGTTATTGAAATAGGAGATGTTCACGTTTGGGCAGTGTTTCACAGCATATGCAAAAGCGGGTAATGATGGTTTTTGGCAACAACTTATTTTATTAGCTTGTGATGTTCAAGTCAGTGAGAAAAATCGGCTGAAATAAGCTATTTCAAATTTTTTATTGAAAGCTGCGTGCTTTACTACGAAATAAGAAAATAAGCCTAATCCAAACATGCAGAAGGTGCTTTTCATATATTTTTTTTTGCAATAAGCATATGAGCCACTCAAATAAGCAACATTCCACCATTCAGGGATGCGCTTTTCATTTTTTTGTTTTTGTAATAGAAACGTGAATAATCATATTTTTAATAACATTTGCCGAAATGTCCTCCACCTCTGTGAATCATGAAATCTCATTCATAACCTGTATGCATACTCTAACAAACTAACTCGTCAAAATAAAATAATCCAGTAGTCGTTCAGGAATACAATTGAACTCTTATACATTGCTCAAATTATATTTGTAAGGTGCACCAAGGCTAGCATTATCATAGACTGGTATCAAACTTAAATGATTGCGAGATAGGGGCAATTGCAAACAAGCAATTAGAGATATTTTAATTAAAAAAAAAAAAAAAAAAACCATAAACGTAATATTTAATCGAATTGGTTAGGAAATGAGATTATCTTTTGTTTTCAGGCTGCACGGAAACGTGGAATCAGTAGGTGTGCTATCTTCTGGAGCAGAGGACCGGACAAGTGGCAGAAGAAGAGATTCTATTATCTTAACTTTTGAAGATGCAAAAATATCGGTACTAGAGTTTGATGATTCAGTAAATGGACTTCGTACAAGGTGAGGTCAACATATTTAGTTTGAAAAGAAGTGCACCTGCTCTACTTTTTTTTAACTGAATGAAGAAATGTTGATGCTATAGCTTTGATATTCTTATTTATATTAATCTTGTGCATTATAAATATACATAATTTATCTTTCTATTTTTCAGCTCAATGCACTGCTTTGAGGGTCCACAATGGCTTCATTTGAAAAAAGGCAGAGAAAGTTTTGCAAGAGGGCCATTGATTAAAGCGGATCCTCTGGGTAGATGTGCAGGCGTACTTGTTTATGGCCTACAAATGATAATGCTTAAAGCGGCAGAGGTCTTGCCTAATACTTCATATTTTTAATCTCTTATGTCTACTCTTTCTGTTGAGTAATATAGTTTGGTAGTTTGTATTTCATTCAGCTGAATGAGTGATTATTGTTTTAAGTTCTATTTATAGGTGGTCGTTGTAGATCATTGATTTGCTTTGAATTTTGTTAATATGGATGTTAGGCTGGTGGTTTGGTGGGAGATGATGGTGCTTCTGGTGGCGGGGGCTCAGTAACCGCACGAATCCAGTCATCATATATTATTAATTTAAAAGATTTGGATGTTAAGAATGTCAAGGATTTTATATTTGTCCACGGTGAGAAGCCCTTCATGGTTTATTTTCCCTTTATATAGCAACATTACTTGAAATTGCAGAATGAGTTTATTTCTTGTTTCTTTTTTAGTTATGAGTTGACACTGTTCAGTTTATAGGTTACATTGAACCGGTGTTGGTGATCCTTCATGAGAAAGAACTGACTTGGGCGGGGCGTCTTCCATATAAGCATCATACATGTGTAATTTCTGCAGTTAGTATCAGCACCACATTGAAGCAGCATCCACTCATATGGTCTGCCACTGTAAGTTCTAATTTATTCATGAAAGCACAAAGCTCTCTTGTAAATCGTTCAAATAGATTTGTTGATGCTTGAATAAAGGAGTACATCCTACTATAATTTCTCTTTTTGTCAATGAAGATGATTCTAAGGGCGTGTTTGGTATGTAGTTGGGGTTAGGATAGGATTTGGATTTGGATTTGGTTTAGGATTTGGATTTGGTGTAGAATTTATAAAAGGATGTGAGAGAAAAATTAATAATTTTTATAAAGCATTAAATTATTTTGTGCACAAATATGTGTATATGTGTGAGAGAAAGAGAGGGATAACTAAAGTAGTGCGTGAAAGAGAGAAACCCCACCAAGCTTCATATTTTTTGAATTTGTGGGCCCTTTCACTATTTCAAAACCTAAACCCCCTAACCAAACAATAATATTTAGGACTCAACCTAAACCTTTTGTTCAAAACCTCCATACCAAACACCTCCTAAAATTGTTAGAATTCATTGAATTATACCAAAAAACATAAAACTTTAGCTTTGCATGTTCATAGCATGGTTTCCTTACCTTAGGGACATCATCGTTTTGTTATATTCTAATAAAATCTCATATGTTGTGTGTATCAGAATCTTCCACATGATGCCTATAAGCTTCTTGCCGTACCCTCTCCAATTGGTGGAGTTCTTGTAGTTTGTGCAAATACTATTCATTATCATAGCCAGGTAAATCTCTTATCATTTGTAGTGATCAAATCTCATACGACCTATTACTAAATTAGCAACCCTTTCCAGTCAGCATCGTGCATATTGGCGTTGAATAACTATGCTGTTCCCTTTGATAGCAGGTTAGTTTTTACTTTCACGGTCACTTGCTTTAAGTGTGAATTTTCTTTTTCCATGTATTCTACTTCTGTTTATTGCTCTCGCACACAATAGAAAGTGATTTCTAACATGTAGACATTATTGATTATCAGTCAGGAAATGTCAAGATCTAGTTTTAGCGTGGAGCTTGATGCTGCAAATGCAACATGGTTATCAAATAATGTTGCCATGCTCTCAACCAAATCTGGAGAACTACTTCTGTTAACACTTGTTCATGATGGAAGGTGGGTAACATTCTGTCTGTTAATTTAATCTTTTATCATAACCTATAACAGTCAGCTTCTTATAATCTTAAGGTCATTTCAAGTTATTTAAGATTATTGTTCTTTATATTTACCTTATGGCGAACTTTTCAAAGTTCCATATTAGTAATGTGTTTTACTCTTAAAAAACTCAAGAGGTTTGAACAAACATCTACATTATTACACACGAAATCTAGTTGCTTTCTGAGGTTTTCTAGCCAAAAAGTAGAAGTGAAAAAGGCTTTTCAGAGTTCTGCTTTTATAGAAATAATTGCCTATTTTGTATGTCTTTGTTGCATTTTTTAAATTCAAATTTTAATGTTTGCAGGATTGTGCAGAAGCTTGATCTTTCTAAGTCTAAAGCTTCAGTACTAACTTCGGTCAGTCTTTATCCAAATAACACCTCACAGTATTGTAGGGGGGGTCATCAGGGTGAAACCCGGCATGAACCAATCTAAGCTGGCTCAGTCCTAAACTGTATTGTAATCCGAATACAAACATGGGTTTTTTTATGGTTTGAAAATATAAATATAAAAGGATGCCCTCTTTAAGATTGAAAAAGATTGGATTCTAGGAAAAGACCTGTTCACTGAACCGAACTGAGAACCAAGTCTGGAAANTTTTTTTTTTTTTTTTTTTAATAAAAATTTCTGGTTCCGTTCTTTAGTTTTGCTGGTCCAGACTGCCCCTACACTAAAAAAGCTAATTTGGTTCCCAATATTTGCACTATGTTGTAAGATTTACGTGTCTTACAGGGAATAACTACTGTTGGAGGCTCTTTCTTTTTTCTGGGGAGTCGTTTAGGAGATAGTTTGCTTGTTCAGTTTCATTGTGGAGCAGGATCACCTCTGGGGCTAAAGGAAGAGGTTCGCCAAACCTATGTTTTACTTCTGTCTCTTAATGTTTTGCAATTCCTGAAATGACTAACTGTAGAAGGGAATGTGTTTAAAAGTTGGAAACCTTTTCTCATTATTTAATGTAACACTATCGTTATGAGGTGTAATCCGCAGCCGGCTGCTAATTATATAGCCTCTTTTGAATCTAACTTCCCTGTTATGCATCTCAAGACATTAAATAAACGGATGAGGTTTTACCTGTTCAGATTACCCAGGGAGGGTGAGTCTTTGACTCAATGCATCTCAAGAGATTGATTTTTGTAAAGTTGTAGGCAATTGAGATATAAGATATAATATGTGTGATTTTTGAAAAGACGTGCTGAGACTATTGTGTGAGCCAAAATAGATGATTAGCTTGGGGAAGTTTCCAAAATGATTTGTAGAACCATAGGTGGTTTTGTTTAAAATTTATGAAAAAACTTGAAAACTGATGTAAACATACCATAGAGTAGAAAAATAAACCAAAAAATTCATTTGGCAAGGGTAATCTTTTCTCTGTCTCTACTCATATATATTTTTATTTCCTGATCATATAACTAATGGACTTTATGCATTACAAGGTTGGTGACATAGAAGGCGATCTTCCGTCTACAAAACGATTACGAAGATCTTCCTCCGATGCTCTACAAGATATGGCAAATGATGAAGAACTTTCCTTGTATGGCTCAGATCTGAACAATGGCCAATCTTCTCAGGTTAGTTATTTCATAGTATTCTAGTTTAGTATTTAGCATGCGATGGTTCTGATATACCTTTTTTTACTTTCTATATGATGCAGAAAACATTCTCATTTACTGTGAGGGACTCTTTGATTAATGTTGGCCCTTTGAAAGACTTCTCCTATGGTTTACGTATGAATGCTGATCCAAATGCAACAGGAGTTGCTAAACAAAGTAATTATGAACTTGTAAGTTATCTGCTTCTGGGTAGTACATAAATTTCATTTTTCATACTTGTGGTCTTTTTTTGGTAACTAATTCATCAATATAGAGGTGACAAACTGGTTGGTTGGGCAACTGGTTAAATGTTCGAAATGGGTTTTGGGTCAGCTTGTGTTTCCTCTAAAACACTTCCCAGAAGTTTCCTTTTTCTAGAAAATTCTTAGTGTGTTAAATATGATTGCAAAATTTGTTTTAGATATTTAGGCGGTGTCTTATGCCTTTCAAATACTCAGTGATACTTACAGACTGCAACCCATTTCACCTGTTTTCTTTTAAGCTATATTTTTATATTAGTTTGACCTGTTAGATGCAATCACTCAATTATGTCCGTTTCATTTGTTTCTGTGTCTGAATATTGTCAGGTGTGCTGTTCTGGCCATGGAAAAAATGGTGCTCTCTGCGTGCTTCAGCGTTCTATCCGTCCAGAAATAATCACTCAAGTATGCCCATGTTCATTATTGTCTTTGTGACAGCTTGTTGGTTTTATAATTTTGACATGTATATTTTGTAGGAAGCTATACCAGGCTGCAAGGGGCTTTGGACTGTCTACCACAAGAATTCACGCAATCCAGCTGAACATTCAAAAACAGCAGCGGAAGATGATGAGCATCATGCATATTTAATCATCAGCTTAGAAAGTCGGACAATGGTAATATGTTTACATGCCTTTTCACCCTTATTGTTTTTCTAAATTTCTAAAATGATAGTAATTTGGCCACCAAAACAATGTACCCTTTCAAAACATGTAACAATGCTAATTAAAAATAAAGCTGCCATAAAGGACATAAGGCTGGTGGTAATAAGCATCCGAAGACGCGTCGTTCGGCACCAAAGACGCGTCTTCCTTAAAAAAGACACCGCGGGGTGACGCGTCTTAGAGTGTGTTTTGGGGAGAACTTGGTCGACCACAAGACCAACTTCTTTTTCCTCTTTTTTTGTGTGTGAGTATATTGTGGGGTATATTTGTGTTTAAGTGGGGTATGTTTTGGTGATGATGTTGGTTGTCTTATTACACTATGTTGGTGGTTTTGAAAAACTGATGTGGCGCCGAGTTGGCGATCATGTTTGTGGTCACTATTACAACCAACGTAAGTCATCAAATATGATTAAGTATGCCCATGCCTTATGGAACTATGTATATTTGGAGGCATATAACTGTCAAATTACTCACATGCTAAACATGCCATGATGTTTTCTTTTTTGTGCGCAGGTGCTACAGACAGTTAGTAATCTTGAGGAGGTCACAGAACATGTGGATTATTTTGTTCAAGGAAGAACCATTTATGCCGGGAATCTTTTTGGAAGGTGAAACTATAGTTTTTGAATGATATGTTAATAATCGTTATCTTAGATTGTGATTGATGGTCTACCTATGTTTCTTTTATTTGTTTGAGATCTTTGCTTGTTATATTCTTATCTTTTATTCACGTTATTAGGAGGCGGGTGATACAAGTGTACTCTCGTGGTGCTCGGATACTTGATGGTGCTTTTATGACTCAAGATCTGAACTTTCGAGCCACAAATTCTGAAGCTGCTATGACCGTGTCGTCTGTCTCTATCGCCGATCCATATGTATTACTGATGATGACTGATGGAAGTATTCAGCTTCTTGTTGGAGGTACTATGTGATCCGTTATTTATATCCATGGATTTATATGGGCTTCATGTTTTGTGTCTATACGGAGTATCTCTACTTCTAATTGAGTGGATTATTGATAAACCCTTGCAATTGGAGTAATTTAGGATCTGTTAAGAGGGGTAAATTTCAAATCATTATTGTGAAAATGCCATATTTTGTTGAATTTTATGGCTAAGAGGTCTGGTGAGAAACCTAAAAATGGAAATGGATAAAATGTAATGAACGGTTTTAAAACTTGCCAAAAGTGCTTACATAACATTTTATATTGCTTTTATAAAAATAAGTAGTGAATCATATGATTTTTTTTTTAATAATAGTGTTGGTATGCAACCTGTTTGACCAGCATCTGAAACCATTTGACCCATTACCCAACCCGTTTGACGCACCATCTTTGCCACACATATTGATTATATTAAGTAAATTGATTGCATATATCTTGGCTTTATGCAAAGCTTCATGCATAATGTCAATATATTTTTTTTTGAAAACCATATCATGCTTGTTCTTAAAGTAAAATTGAAACCAAAACTTTTCTTCTCATCGGTGTTGCCTTCACGCTTGCAGATCCCTCTACATGCACGATGAGCATCAATGCATTGACAGCATTTCAGACATCCAAGAACTCAGCGATAACCGCCTGTACACTCTATCATGATAGAGGGACAGAACCATGGCTTAGAAAAGCAAGTACTGATGCTTGGCTTTTGACAGGTGTCAGTGAAGCAATTGAAGGACCAGATGGTACACCTCATGATCAGGGTGATACATACTGTGTGATTTGTTATGAAACTGGCACCCTTGAAATATATGATGTCCCGAATTTTTCTTGTGTTTACTCGGTGGATAATTTTGCGTCTGGAAGAATCTTTATTGGAGATAATCTATTTCAAGAATCTTCTGATGATTCTCAAAAGGCATCTCAGAATAATAGGAAAGATAATAGTCAGAATTTGAAGGTTGTTGAATTGGCTATGCATAGGTGGCATGGAGAGAATAGCCGTCCGTTTCTTTTTGGAATACTGGCTGACGGGACCATTCTTTGTTATCATGCTTACTTGTATGAAGGTTCAGAAAATGCTTCTAAAGGTGAAGTTGTTAATGGTCAAAGTTCTTCGAACCCTAGTGCTTCAAGGCTTAAAAACTTGAGATTTTCACGTGTTTCGTTGGATACGTACACACGAGAGGAAATATCGGCAGAAAACTCGATTCCACGAATAACAATGTTCAAGAATGTTGGTGGTTACCCCGGTTTTTTTCTTTCTGGTTCACGACCCACTTGGTTCATGAATTTACGAGAACGGCTTCGAATTCATCCGCAGGTTACTTTCTATTCGGTTCAAAGGTCAAAACATGTCAGTTCGAGTTGGGTTGGTCCATAGACTTTTTGTTTCTTTTTTATTATTGAATTTTCTACTAAATATTATCTTATCTTACTACAGTATTACAGTATATTATAACACATTTATGCTTAAAGTTTTAAAAGTTGAAATTTAAGTAGCAAATTACTATAAGTAATTAAGTAATTTTGATGATTGAGATGACATAATGAGAGATACTCATGCCTGGCATCGATAAACTTTATCAGATGATGTGTTAATAGGCTATTTATATCTTGCTCAAACATTCATTTACGGTTTTATATTTTAATCAGAAATGACACCACATAAGTCATGTATACCAATTGATTATTAGGTCATATGAATTGACACGTCTCCTCCCTCCTCACAACTATGGGACACCACTATCAGTCTACACCACATTTTTACTTGTTTGACCCCTTCCTCTTTTATCTAAGGCTGCCAAGTTCACCCATTTTATCAGTTAAGAGTTATAATATTACCTGAAGGAGTCTATTTTTAGTTTTTACAGTGATTAGCCTATCTACTTTTGCTTCTCTTTGTTGGGTTGATGGTTTGATATAGACAGTACCGAGGTTATCCATCAATAAAATATAGCATAATGATTAGCTTTTTTATTTTTGCTTTGCTAAAATTCCGTTGTGTGATACGATTGTAGAATATGTTTCTAGATTGCGAACTTGAGATTAGTGACTGAATTTGGTGATAATGTAGTGCTCACAATGCTCTTTTTTTACAGCTTTGCGATGGACCAATCATTGCCTTCACAATTCTTCATAACATGTACTGTAACCACGGGTTCATTTATGTTACGGCACAGGTCAGTGAGCATTATTTATTTATTTATTTTCACTTTCATGTTCATCTTCTCATATTTGGTGATTAAATGCATGAACTTTTCTCAATAGGGTTCTTTGAAGATTTGCCAACTTCCATCTTCGTTATCATATGACAATTATTGGCCAGTACAAAAGGTTATCATCAATTTGCAACATTTAATTTAATGTTTACTCATCTAATATTACTATAGGTCAAAGGTTTTTTTAACTTCAAACTGTTTTAATTCATTTGTGGTTTGACAGATTCCCTTGAAGGCCACTCCGCATCAAGTAACGTACTTTGCTGAGAAGAACTTATACCCGCTTATAGTTTCTGTTCCTGTGAGTTCTCAGTTCTTCCATGCTTTTGATTAACCATCCTTATAATTCGTTGCGCATGCGTTAGCTAATTCATATCTCATAATTTGGAGTCTGCAAAATCAACCTTCACATAATTACCTCAATAGAACGTGTGTATCATTTAGATTGTATACATGATACTAATGAAACCCTCATGTTGTATATAGCTGCTATTGTTATGTGTTGAGTTCGTCAATGGTATCTCAATTTTACTGGTAGAGGCGACCAGGTGGGTGGGTTGGGTAATGGGTCAAAGCAGGCAGTTTTTATGGTGCAGCTCAAGTTGGGTTGGTCAGATTTCTGAAACAGTTTTTAACTGTTTAAATGGTTGCATGAACACCTAAATGCCTTCTGAGTCGCGTAGCCACTTTAATATCCGACCCCTTAATTATTGATGCACCCTATGACAAGCTTTTTGTTTCTTATTAACTCATTCTAATGCAAAGTGTAGTAAGAGTGGTTGGTTGGGTATTTTTTTTGGGCTCGCTAACGATGATTTGCATGGTTGCATCAGATTGCCTGCCTTCTTGTACGAGACATTATAGGTCTGAGTCTATATTTGATAGTAATAGTGCTATCTCTACTCTCTAGAATCTGGGCTGGTGCTGTAAAATAGTGACCTGGTTTGCTCGGTAGCCCATATATGTAACATCCTCCATATCATTGATGGTGCGGATGTGGAAGACCGGAAGTATTATCGATAATGTTTTATTATATTATATTTAACTATTATCAAACACAATGTGACACAGACACATACACACATACCTGTCTCCCTTTCGACCTCCTTTAATTTCCCTTTTTCCATGAAATCACCTTAATTTAACAGAAATGAGCAATTTAGCAACCTTTAGATATCATGGTTTTTTCAACGAATCCCTCATTGTGTTCTCCATTTTTCTATGTGAGTGGAGCGTAGTTTGGGTCTGAATTTGATTGGGTTTGTTATAATCAAACCATTTGACAGTTAATGTTTTAGAACATCATAGAATATGGATTATCGTGTGCAATGATCTGGCATTCTTCATATTCGAATAATTGCATTGAGCTAGAATTCCTATCTTTTTATTATCTGCAGGTCTCAAAGCCTTTAAATCAAGTCCTATCAACTTTGGTAGATCAAGAGTCTGCCCACCAAATAGAACATGATAATTTGAATAGTGATGGTGTCTATACGGTGGAAGAATTTGAAGTCCGAATTATGGAACCTGAAAGTTCCGGTGGCCCCTGGAAAACTAAAGGAACAATTCGTATGCAAACATCTGAGAATGCGTTGACTGTGCGAGTGGTTACATTGTCTGTAAGTTCTGGACCCAGTGGTTAAGTTCTTTTTTCATTTTATACTTGCTAATGTTTAATATTTTTTTTGTTATTGTCATTTATAACTGCTCTGAAATGTCTCATTTGTGCTAGAATACAACAACCAGAGAGAGTGAAACACTCTTGGCAGTTGGGACGGCCTACGTGCAAGGAGAGGATGTAGCTGCAAGAGGACGCGTTCTTTTGTTTTCTGTTGAAAATGGCACTGAAAGTTCACAGGCAACGGTAACTTTATGCTGTCACTCATTAATCTGTATAAAATATGCGAGTCAGGCAGGTTGGGTGATTATTGGCATAGGTTAAAACAAGTTGAGCTGGGTTGACATGAATTTTTTTGTCCTAAATTACTGATTTGCTAATAACTAGTGTGAATATGATTGCAAATAAAATAATTATTTTGTTAATACACTTTGGGTGACTTTTGACGCTTTCAACCCTTTCAACTCATTTGGCCTGTGAAAGATATTGCATAACTCGTTTGCCCCATACACGATAGATAAATGGGTAAAATAACGGCTACTTCTGGTGTAATATATTGTTTAAACTGCTATGCCTTATAGATTTAATGTCAGCTGTCTGCTACTCTGTTTGTTCTTGAAAATACATATGTTTTGTTTTCTTTTGTTAGGTTACAGAGGTGTACTCAAAGGAAATGAAAGGTGCTATATCAGCAGTAGCTGCACTTCAAGGTTATCTGCTAGTTGCTTCGGGTCCTAAAATTATCCTACACAAGTGGACTGGTTCTGATCTGAGTGGTGTTGCCTTTTTTGATGCTCCACCGCTGTATGTAGTCAGCTTAAATATTGTGAGTGATCTTTAACATACATTATGTCTTTTATATATTGCACGTCAACTCTATATTATGTTTTCAAGCAAGCATATTCCTTGATTGCTTAGCTGTCAGTGTCCAGTAACATAGTTTCTTAGCTCAAGAATGGACTTCTATATCACGTGCTATATCTAAATAGGTCTTATTTTTGAATATTTGATCTTCATAGCGAGAAATCACCTATATATAACATGTAATCTATTCTGACCATAGTGTAATTAAATGGCCTGTTAGAGGACCTGACATCTATCTTATACTAAATCAAGAATACTTGGTTTGGCTCAGTGTCTTGGTTAGAGGTGGAAATTTTGACTCATCTACTTGCGAATGTATTAGTTTGGCTAAAAGTGGAACTCGCTCAAATAGTCAAATGGGTGAATTTGTTGAAAGTTGCACAAAGTTAATATCTGGTGGATATATAACTTGTAAAATGTTTCTAGTCAAGAATTCAAATTATTATTGTAATAATGCTGTTTTTGTGAACATCAATATGCGCCAACTATTTATAGGAAAAGTTATTATAAATGGACGAAGAAGTGTTTGCGGGTCAACCCATCCTGACCCCAGCATCTCAATCAGTCTTAGAAAAATGATCCTTTTCAACTTATATCTGTTTTCTCCCGGTTACGCGACTCATCCATTCATCCACCTCTAGTTTTTGATCTTGTGGAGTCCAATCCATTATTGAATCGATAACAGGATCCAATTTGTGCCATTCACTCTTTGACTTTGCTAACATGCTTTGTTCCTATGAGTATATTACTTGGTTTTTGTTTGTTTTGTGTTATAGCTCAATCATGACAGTGATTTCTTGACTCTTTCTTTTCTAGGTTAAGAATTTTATCTTGATTGGAGATATCCACAAAAGCATATATTTCCTAAGCTGGAAAGAAAATGGATCTCAACTGACTTTATTGGCCAAAGATTTTGGCTCACTGAATTGTTTTTCTACCGAGTTTCTTATTGATGGAAGCACTCTTAGCCTCATGGTCTCTGATGACCAAAAGAATGTACAGGTTAGCATGTCTTTTTCTATGCTCCTTTTAATTGTCTACTCAATGGTTTGAATCCACATCCATTGCAATAGGTATTCTTGGTGTATGCTAAAGCTGAAAAATATCACAATTTTTTAGAGGTTTGCAAATGACTAAATGTGGATTTGTATCTTTGGAATTCTCATACGGGCTACCATCTGTATGTTCTTTTATGCAGTCTCAATTGACTCGCGATTGTTTCTCTAGACATGACTTGGCAATCTCGACCTGTTACGGACTAGTTGATACAGCTTAAGTTTTATCAGTAATTGGTCAAACTGATTGCTTTAAAATTTTGTTTAAATGGAAACCTATCGAATGTGTGAATTCTGAGATTTTACGTTAACGGGAACAGGTCGAAACTCGAAAGTGGCCCATAGTTCAATTCCATTGCATATGCTTCTGCTAATTCTATTATAGTTTTTGACCCGTTACTTGACACGTGTTGATTTTTATTTGAACTCTTTATTTTTAAAAATTACGCTAATATTTACTCTCTTTTTTACATCAAACTCAGATATTCTATTATGCTCCAAAGGCGTCCGAAAGTTGGAAAGGACAAAAGCTTCTTTCAAGGGCCGAGTTTCATGTCGGGGCACATGCGACTAAGTTTCTACGGTTACAGATGCTTCCTACGTCTGATCGAACCAGTGCTCAACCAGGCTCTGATAAGACTAACCGATTCGCCCTTCTGTTAGGCACATTGGATGGCAGCATTGGGTGTATTGCACCTCTTGATGAGCTAACTTTTCGTAGACTCCAGTCACTGCAGAAAAAACTTATTGATGCTGTTCCTCATGTTGCTGGACTGAACCCCAAATCGTTTCGCCAATTTCACTCAAATGGAAAAGCTCATCGACCTGGACCTGACAGTATAGTTGACTGTGAGCTGTTGTGCCAGTAAGTTTATTTAAGCTTTAAATCCTTTGCATATATGATCAATTTAGTGGATGTGGCAATATTGGCGAGTTAAGTAACAGGTCAAAGCACTAGTTCTTTGGTACGGGTCAAAAGGGGCTGGGGTGGGTTTCGTTGACCCGTAAACACTTTGTGCTCTTTGTTTGATGCCAAATTAATTTGATGTGTCCATTTACTGTCGAAAAAGCGATATTATATCAATTAATTTTTAGATCTTTCAGCATACGTAGTAACATTTTAGGTAGTTGTATTCGTCATATTACTTTTAAGCGGCTTTCAAACAGTTTGACCTGCTCCCATTTTAGCTAAATTTGTAGTACCAAAGGTGTGCGCAGCCAGGTGACTAGTAAATGGGTTTAAAGCTTGAATTTCAGTGACCTATTTGAGTTGTTATAAACCAGATTGATCCATTTATTAGTAACTAGACGAGTACCCGTGCATAGCAACGGGATTTTATAGCGACAAATAGTTNTTTTTTTTCAAAAACTCGAGAACAGGGCGTAAATTATCTGTCAAGTCACTCTCTCGGTTTCGTGCTCAATATTATGGTTAATTTGGGCTGTATTCCTTTGATAACCAAACAAGTATGAGTATAAAGTAACTAAAAGTAAATGGATCGAATGGGTTAAACGGGTCAAATTCTGTACGATGTGTATTTGAATGCTCAACAATATTGTTTCTTTACTCATGTGATACATTAATTACTTACAAAATTCTCATTAGTTATGGACATTGTGGGTCGGCATCTTACGAATTTGCATTTTTTTATGCAGTTATGATATGCTTCCCTTCGAACATCAGCATGAAATAGCCAACCAGATTGGGACAACACGTTCACAGATCATTTCAAATTTGAACGATCTTGCTCTTGGTACTAGCTTCTTGTGAAGATCATACTGTTGTCTTCATAAAGAGCAACTGATTTAGTGTTTGCATGTTGTGCAATCTAACCATGTTAGGCTGTGTTAGGCGAATTTTATGTAGCATACGGTTTGTCAGTTGTATAATTTGAGTAAGTGTTATTTTGGAGCGTTAAGGCAGAGAAGACATGTACATAGAAGCGTGGGATCTGAAGTTGGATTCGGCTTTTCTATTGATTATGTAATCAGTTGAACGTTTCCGTACTCATTATTTTTGCGCTTTCCAATATAATTTTTTATTTATTTATTTATTTTTTTTAACCGATCCTAGTTACTTACAATGCCAGATGTCAATCTTTGTCGTTTATCACTTGAGAATTGAAAGATGTTATTGAATTAATTTGGTTAGAATACTTGATTAGTACTCACAGGTCACATGTCACAACTATAGTTTTTCTTCTTCATAAGCAAGATCGTAAAAATGTCATGTTTCGTTCGTTTTTGTCATCTATCATCATAAGTAGTTTGCACTTCGCATTAAGCTTGGCTACATCGTACAAAAATCAATGTATCAAAAAAAGTTAAAAGAAAAATGATTGAGATGCCTAAATGTGTGACTAATTTTATATCTAAATGGATGTGGAAGTTGTTTATTGGTTTGTAAAAAAGTGAGTTTCTTTGCTCTTGTTACCAACATGATGCTGACATAAGGACATAAGGATTAATATTGCTTATACTAAATATTAGAATATTTAGTATCAATTAAGCATGCCAATCAATGCTCAAAAGTTAAATACTAATAACACTTGTATGCAATTGATAAGTTGCAAACTACATGTAACAAAAAATATCAAAAATATAATAGTGTCATCGGTTATTAACGATTTTCAATAAAATATTTTTTACAGCTAATGTTTTGCAAGAACATAATAGTTACAGCTAATTTTTTATTTATTATTTTTTTATTTTTTCACATTTACCCTTATATTGATTGGTCTTCGTATAATTTGGTAGTAATCAGTATAAAATCTTAGCACATAAAATAAAAGGAAAACAGCTATTAATTAGGAATGTAGAATACTATAAAATTAATTTAAGAAACCATTTAGTTTTTAATATAGCAACAATCTTAAAAGCTATGATTAACTAGCACAACCCTTATAAATATTTATCGTATCATAACAATAACCATCAACACCACCGTGCGTTAAATTTAGAGGATGTACAGATTATTAAACTGCGTACTTTCCTTTTTTTCAATCACATCGATATCATATACGTACTGCTACCTTTAATCACATAAGTTTAACAAGAGAAAGAGATGAAGAAACAAAAAAGCACAAAGATGACGATGTCCACAGATCATAACGATCCTCGAACCACCACGTGCAGCAAGCCATGCCAAAACGGTTGTGGTTTTTTTGGTTCTCCAGCAACCAATAACCTATGTTCCAAGTGTTTCTCCAAGTATATTAATGTAACCATCGAAAGAAGTACATTACCAAGTATCAAGGTGAACACATCAAACAAGTCAAACCCTAGTTGTGTTTTCGATCGTTTGCCTTTCGTGAGTGACTCATCTAATGATCACAGAACCAAGTCGTGCCAGTATTTCTGCGATAAAAAGATTGGGACGTTGGAGTTTAGGTGTCGTTGTGGTGGACGATTCTGTTGGGTGCACCGGTTTCCAGAGGAGCATGAATGCAGATATGACTACAAGAATGCAACAAGTGAAGATTTCATGAAGCTAAACCCTATTTGCAAAAGCGATAAGTTAGGAACTAGAGTTTGATATATTGCATAGTTAAATATTTTTTGTTGTTTTTATTTAGTAATTTTTTATTTTCTGATGTGTTGCAATAGTATAAATTGAAATCAATACTAATGTTTTGAATCTTTTGGGAATGATGATATATGCTTGTATTCAAGATGTTCACATTATACTATATACTAAAACCCAATTTTTTGGGCCGTTCAAAAACCCGTTACCCATCCGTTTTATTCAACTGCATATATACAAAAAGGGAGACCCTGTTCCGTTCCCCGTTCCGTTATGTCAACTATTCATTAGCGCACAGTGCTTCAAACAGTGCATCCCGTTTCTCCGTTCCGTTTTCCCCCGGATAAGATATTTCGCTCCCCATTCTAGACCTTTCTTCATCCTCAACACACACAGACCTCTCTATCTCTCTCGCTCTCTCTCTAAAAATTTCCCTTGATCTTCACCATTAACAAACTAAAACAGCAAAATCAAGATAATCAAAAATCACAAACTTATAAAAGAGGGGAAAAAAAGCGAATGATGATGATTGTTAATTTTCATATAAAGAAGCACAAGGGAAAATCAACCTTTTTGTTGTTTATTCTCGAATCAGAAGCTGTGTTACAAGATTAAAAAAAATTTTATTTTATTTTATTTTATTTTTATTTTTTTTTTTACAATGGCAGATGTAAATCTTTGTCGTTTATCACTCGAGAATTGAAAGATGTTATTGAATTAATTTGGTTAGAATACTTGATTAGTAGTCACAGGTCACATGTCACAACTATAGTTTTTCTTCTTCATAAGCAAGATCGTAAAAATGTCATGTTTCGTTCGTTTTTGTCATCTATCATCATAAGTAGTTTGCACTTTGCATTAAGCTTGGCTACATCGTACAAAAATCAATGTATCAAAAAAAGTTAAAAGAAAAATACTTGAGATGTCTAAATGTGTGACTAATTTTATATCTAAATGGATGTGGAAGTTGTTTATTGGTTTGTAAAAAAGTGAGTTTCTTTGCTGTTAGCCTGTTACCAACATGATGCTGACATAAGGACTAAGCATGCATTTAGTAATATCAATTAAGCATGCCAATCTAAATACTAATAACACTTGTTTGCAATTGATAAGTTGCAAACTACATGTAACAAAAAATATCAAAAATATAATAGTGTCATCGGTTATTAACGATTTTCAATAAAATATTTTTTACAGCTAATGTTTTGCAAGAACATAATAGTTACAGCTAATTTTTTATTTATTATTTTTTTATTTTTTCACATTTACCCTTATATTGATTAGTCTTCGTATAATTTGGTAGTAATCAGTATAAAATCTTAGCACATAAAATAAAAGGAAAACAGCTATTAATTAGGAATGTGGAATACTCTAAAATTAATTTAAGAAACCATTTAGTTTTTAATATAGCAACAATCTTAAAAGCTATGATTAACTAGCACAACCCTTATAAATATTTACTCGTATCATAACAATAACCATCAACACCACCGTGCGTTAAATTTAGAGGATGTACAGATTATTAAACTGCGTACTTTCCTTTTTTTCAATCACATCGATATCATATACGTACTGCTACTTTTAATCATCTCTTTTACGAAGAGCCCAGAGAAGACGATGTCCGCAGATCATAAGGATCCTCGAACCACCACGTGCGGCAAGCCATGCTTAAACGGTTGTGGTTTTTTTGGTTCTCCAGCAACCAATAACCTATGTTCCAAGTGTTTCTCCAAGTATATTAATGTAACCATCGAAAGAAGTACATTACCAAGTATCAAGGTGAACACATCAAACAAGTCAAACCCTAGTTGTGTTTTTGATCGTTTGTCTTTCGTGAGTGACTCATCTAATGATCACAGAACCAAGTCGTGCCAGTATTTCTGCGATAAAAAGATTGGGTCGTTGGAGTTTAGGTGTCGATGTGGTGGACGATTCTGTTGGCTGCACCGGTTTCCGGAGGAGCATGAATGCAGATATGACTACAAGAATGCAACAAGTGAAGATTTCATGAAGCTAAACCCTATTTGCAAAAGCGATAAGTTAGGAACTAGAGTTTGATATATTGCATAGTTAAATATTTTTTGTTGTTTTTATTTAGTAATTTTTTATTTTCTGATGTGTTGCAATAGTATAAATTGAAACCAATACTAATGTTTTGAATCTTTTGGGAATGATGATATATGCTTGTATTCAAGATGTTCAACATTAGTTACTATATGGTATACCTTAGTAGATATATATTAAAGTCTTATCTAGTGAATTTTCATAATTATTGCATCGTGTTTTTATTTTAAGGTTTAAGTTACATATATAATAAACGTGTAATTTCTCGTATGTTCTATTATATATGATTTGTGTACCAAACATATTGTTTGGTACCTAAACTTGTTCTTTTGTATTAGTGTAATATTTTTAGATGTTTATAGATGTGTGCTTTAACGAATGTTTCATTTATTAAACGTAGATGTTCCACTATTTTTAGTACATCCAAGTCTCTAGAAAAATTTCAAAAAGATTATTTTTTTTGCCAATACTCGTATCGGATCTCAATTATGTCACTATTATTTTTATAACTTTTTGAGTCATTATACTATTAAAACTTGCTAATAAAGTCATTGTACATTAAAATTTGCTAACTAAGTCATGGTACTTTGCGTTTGTGTTCAATTTTTTATAAAAGAACATTTTAGATCATTTCGGTAACGGGGTACTTAATATGAATTGGTTACTCTTTTAAAATGCCCATATCACATGTCATATCATCCAACACGTCACTTCTATCTCACTTTTATAAGTTAACTTTTAACAAATATTTATTTTTATTAATTTTTCTTCTTTAATCTTTGTTATATCTCCTCGTCCTCAAAGAAGAAAAATAAAATTTTGCTTTTAATTTATATAGATAAATTCTGACTACATCTTGACTTTAACCTCTAAATACGAGTATTTTTCTATTATAATAGTACAATGAGGATAATGAATATTTTCCATAATACAGTGAGCTAAAAAACCACTAAAATAGTAGGAGTAGTACAATGATCCAAGTAAAAAAAAAAAGAAAGTATAGTGATCTCTTTGACTATTAACCCGAGTGTACGTCCTAGCTAAACTAACGAAGACCTTGTGCAAAAACTTAAATGATAACATAATATGACATTTAAAAGTGTACCATAAAACAAAAAACAAGTATTATTTTGAAGATATAGCTTTATATCTACAATATTTATAAAGCATTTACACAATTTTCTTCCTTAATCTTGAAATTTTAGAAAATTATTTCAATCACTAAAATGCCCTTGATTATAACATCCACTGCTAAATTAATATTTTAAATATTGTTTAATCCTCAAACTTTTATCATTTTTTATTTATAACATATATATATTTTTCTCTTGCAATAACTACATATTAACTCGTAAGTTACATCAAGGGTCACACAAAACACAAGTTTGAAAGAATAATTATTTGCCATTATACATCGTTGCTTTGCAAGGGTATTCGTCTAGTGCAACAAATATTTACATCATAGAATTATATCACTTTAATAATTTTTGTTGGAAGTCAATTTGATAATTCTAATATATAACGAGATGTACATCTTTAGGATCTTAAAAAGTTGAGGACTTGTGCGATAGCACACCCTGCATATCCTATTGTATACAGCCAGGGCCGTCCTGTAGGTTTTGGGTGCCCTGGGCAATACCTAAAAATAGGGCCCCTAAATAAACAATTGTTGTTTCGATATCTATGAAAAAAGCTCCAATAATTCTGCCAAAAGCTGTCATAAATATTTAAGAATATATAGAAAAAAAAGTGAAAAACCTATAGCAATCCAACAAAAAGCTGTTAATGAAATACTAACTTTTCTTTTGTTGGACTTTATATAGAGAATATTTTGATACTAACCGTCGATAAATGCGCTGCATGTTGTTAATATGAAACTAAAATGTTGTGCTTTAAAACAAGCCTTAAACACACACATGTACATCAGGCCTGTATATTAATCCTTTTTATAAAAATGGCATGGTGTGCACAAAAAGTAAGCATTTTGACGAAATCTGATATTATTATTATTATTATTATTATTATTATTATTATTATTATTATTATTATTATTATTATTATTATTATTTATTTTGTGAAATTTGTTTTGGAAATTGGATGTATATATCATTTTCTCTTTTCTAATTGTATTTGCAGCAAAACCTTCCAAAAATCTGCGTGAGTGTGTGACCCAACCCCTTTTAATTTTAAAAGGTAACAAATCAATCTAGCTACCCATTATTTATACATCAAAATAAAATCATATCTGAAGTTTTATATACGTGCTTCGTAATTATTTGAATATAGTCTACCTAAACCTTAATAAAGGTCAAGTAACGTACGTGTGCCTAAATCAAATAATAAAAGTCCTTTTAAAAAAACATAGGAAATGTTGCGGTTCAACCTACCCATAGCGACTAAACCACTACTTGTTCTACCAACTCCCGTTACTCCATGCATAAAAGCATGCATATGCTTATTCAATCAAAATCCTAAACTAGAAAAATATTACAGCAGATTAATATCTTATTTAGTTATTTCACACACCATGGTAGATCAAGAATCGAACGAAAACCCTACGGCTAAACAAATCAAACAAGCCATTTCGGTTCCGTTTCTTTGGGAAGAAAAGCCAGGAACACCAAAAACCAATTGGAAACGTGTTAGTCCTGTCATGCAACTTCCTATCAAATTGATAGCCTCGGTTCCGTTTATGTGGGAAGAAAAGCCAGGAACTCCGCTTCCTGATACTTTTTCCCACCAGACAACGGAACCAAATATCACCAATCCTTCTTCACCGCCGCATATCCACCAATACAATAAAAACAATCCATTTTGTGATTCTTCTGATGATGAGCTTGGAGAACCTCTTGATAGTGACTACCTTCAAGCTCCTTCATCACCAGCTTGGGAAACTGAGAGTGTGGCTTGGGAAACCGAGAGTGTTGCAAGCAGTTATGCCACAGGTGTGACTACGACCACTTTAGCTGGATCGTCGTTCTTGGAATGTATGTTTCCTCTCTTAACTCCGAAATCTAGTTTCTTGGAACCCGCTGGTGGATCAAGAATTCAAGTTCTACCAACTAATTCATGTACTCAGATTGTAAGCTATGGTGCTGAAATTAGAAAGCCATTAACACTTGGTGAGATGATCATGATGAGCCGAAGAAGAAGCTATCTCAAGAGAGCTATCGAATCACGGGACTACGATCACTCGACGGTATATATAGTTACCCTCATTCTACTAAATTCCAATACGTTACG
>LBNU01033920.1:32559-43988 GCA_014162995.1 Artemisia annua
AAAGAGAGAGATAGAGAGATAACATTTATTACTATACACATAAATGGAAAGCAAACTAGGGACATTTAAAGAACACACATCCATGTGAATCCGTACACTTCTTCTGGCAATATATAGCAAGGAGTCAGTATTGATTATTAATAATTTCAACTCCTACTATAATCATGAGGAGATTGTACCGTGATTAATGCCATTGTAATCAGTTGCTATATTCTAATAAGGGAATGTATGAAAAGAAAGTGCCATTCTACCCGATACACCAAACTCCTCATTAAAGTACTTTCATTGAAGATACGTAACTGAGATAATTGATAACGTGGCATAAGAGGAATAAGACTAATGAAATAGCAATCCCACACACCCATCCATATTCTTTTTGTGTCACACACTTTAAATAATAACAATAACCCTCTTATTGCACTTTACCCCTTGTCTGAACTACCTCTTGCTTTCAGCACACACATAATATGAACGTCGATTGTTGTGTCACTAGGATTATACTATCGCAGGATCAAGAGTTTGTATTGGTTTACTGATACTTTACACAGTCCATATACAAGTACTACCAAAGTATTGCGTATATACCATGTACGAAGTATAGTTTTAGAGCTTATATCTAACGGTTTGTTAAATTAGCATGAATGCATGAAAAAATAAAGAGAGAAAGTTGGTGTATTACCAACACGTGTACCACACAGCATTCACATACTATTTCTAATCAAGATTCATAAATCCCTAAGGATGAGATCCAAAGAATAGCCCTATACAGATTGTACACATACCATGTAAAGAAGAGACATACCCGTCATTAACAATGAACCTGTGAGACCATAAGCTGCTAGAAGTAAGGTGATTCATAGAACACTGGTGTTAAGTAACGCCTATTATAGAAGGTTTAATCTATATAAACCGGGTTGAAAATTAAAATAAAGGGGTCATTAAATTATTATTAACGTGTTATAATAAATAAAAATGGTAGTACGAGTTGCTGGTGATATGAAATAAATATGACGCGATTACTTATACACGATCAATGTAATTATTATTTAAAGTTTATATACGGATCCGATGACCGGCAATAAACATTTTTGAAAAACTTCATCACGCTCTATCGTATGTGGAGCTAACCTACGCCCATTATGCCTCTACTAACATGTCATCAAGTATTGATAGGTAAACAACAACATTCAAACCTCAACATTAACATCTATGTTCAGACTAAATAACCAAGTAAAGGTCTTTCCATCAATAAAATTTTTTCAAAATAAATTAATTGATATTAATAAATATGAAAAACTCATGCATACCTTATTAGTGTACTTTATATCATAATTTTCACCGAGTAATCTTTAATAATATCCATATACGTTAACAAAAAATTTTTTTTTAAAAATAAATTTTTATGTGTACTCGTGTGATCAATAGAACTTTGCCCAATAACATCATAAGGCAGAACACGCTATGAATATTTATATTACCGTTAATAATAATTTAACTGTATTTAATATTCAAACCCGTGTACGTATAGATTAAACTTTTAAATAGGATAACATGAGTTCTTATTTGTATTTAACGTACATAGTAATTGTAAACATTTATATTGTAATAGATGAAAGTTTGAAACTAATATTTATTTTAAAAGTATTTAACGTATATTAAAACTAATTCGTACATTTATAAATTTTGTAAGTTTAATGGATTGAAAGTATCAAACCAATACAAATACCCATGTAATTGTAAACAAAGTTCATATTATAAAGTGTAGGGGTATAAAGTGCAAGGGGTTATTTGTTTATTATTTAAAGTTATAAAAAAAATATGGAGATTTATAATTTTACACTTAACTCCATATAATATATTTACAATTCAACCACTAATGTTTTATTAATTACCTCCTCTTTTTTTAAGTTTTTATTTTTATAAATTTGATACCTATATTTTTAGAGTAAATCGCAAAAATCGTCCCTGTGGTTTGAAAAAATTGCAAAAAACGTCCCTGGTATTCAATAAGTGCAAGCAGCCTCCCCAGATTGAAACTTTTTGTATCATTTTGGTCCTTACGACTAACGCTGGTTAGTCCCTATCTGTTAGTTGATAAATTTTAGAGGGCACTTTTGTCTTTTTGCTTTGTGGTCCCTTTTGACTATCCAAATCCATCTATTTAATATGTGTATATCTGTTTTTTCCCCAAAATCAAATTCATATAAAACCCTAATTCCAAACTAATTTTTAAAACCCATCAAACCCAAAAAAATCATATCAATGGTTAATTGTTTTTGTGGCAATCAAGCAGTTATGCGTACTTCTTGGACTCACACTAACCCTGGTTGTAGGTTTTAGTCGTGTGCTCAATTTGTAAGTTAAGTTTATAGATTTTGATTGTCAGTTTTGGTTGTGTGCTCTTAATTTATGTTCTTATTCTTATGATTTTAGGTTACAAATTGTGGTTTCTTCCTATGGTTTGATCCTCCTATGTGTGCAAGAGCGAGGGCTATTATACCTGGATTATTGACATCAAGAAATGCACTTGAAACACGTTTGAACACAATGTCAGTTGCAAACCGTCGATTGAAGATTTGTTTGATATGTACTTGGTTGTTGTTTGTTTTTATGTTTTACATGTAAACCTCTAAGTGAATTATCACTAGTATGGACGTATTATTTTGTAATGGTCAACAATTTTCAATGATATGTATAGTTGATCTTATTATTTTGAATCAACCATTACAATGGATTGATTTAACAATTACAATCCAAGTCAGTGGATATGATAAAATGTTATGCATATGATATGATAAACTCATGTGAAACCAATACAATCCAAAACAATGATATGTAAAGTTGAAATGGAGATATGATAAAAGTCATGTGAAACCAATACAAACCAAAACAAAGTCACGTGAACCCAACAGTTTGGGAAAAAGCAAAAACATAAAATAGTCTTCCAAAGTACTAGTTGCATAAAACATTGCAAGATAACAAAATATCAAGTCTTAAAACCATAAAACACTCATGCTAAACACACTCTTCAGTGCATTAGAAATTCATCACTTTCTTGTTCCATGTTGACTTGCTTGTTTACTAGATGCCTGGCTTGCTCCAACTGCACTAGTTTGACTTGGACCTTCATTTTTGCTTTTCTTGCTTTTACATGCACTTTGACTCCCACCACCTGCAATAGTTGAGTTTTTTCTTTTGGAACCACCACTTTGACCTGCACTTGCACTAGTTTGGCCTACAGCAGTTTGAGTTGTTGGTGCTTTGCAGCTTCTCTTATTATGGCCTTTACCCTTACACAGAACACAAGTAACTGATTTTCCCTTTCTTGACAGCTTTCCATCTTTAACCATAGCAACCTCCCCTGCACTTTTCTTCCTAGTCTTTTGTGGCCTACCTATCTTAGGAGCTTGTTTAGGTGGAATAAGTGTAGTAGGGCACTCAAATTTCTCCCAAAACTGCTTACCACTCACTGGATTAATCTTATATGAATAAACAGCCTTCCAAGTTTCAAGTTTGTAAGAATCATGCACATAGTCTTCTGGACACCCCACTTCCATGTCATTGTTTGCCATGTCATAAATGACAGCAACAACATGCTTGCATGGTATGCCAGAAACTTCCCATTTCCTACAACTGCACACCCTTTCATTTAAGTTAACCACACACTGCTCACCCCAAGCACCCTTTACTTGACACAATTCTGCCCCATTCCATTCAACTGAATAGTTAGATGCAGCTTCTTTGGTAAATCTAAACAGTTTAGTTATGGCTGGATAGTTACCACCTTTTCCTATTATAATTCCATTCATTTTTTTCCTTTCAACAACTGCTTCCACAACATCCACAATCTGTCTACTAGTTATCTTTCCTCTGGTCATTTTCATAGGTTCTGGAACCACACCAAAACACTGTGCCCTTACCCTTATCTTATCATTCTTCACAATGTGTATATTTCTCCTAGTCTCCACAGCATGTGATCTGATCATGTTCTTTGCTACATCCCTATTTGGAAACTCTTTTCCAACAAAAAAACTAGTTATTGAAGTGGAGTTACCAACTAATTTTGTTAATTTCCTAATACCCTTCCTTCTGGCACTATCTTCATCATCCTCCATATCACTTTCAAAAGATTCAAAGTCAATTACTTCCAAGTCATTTTCAGTCATGTTTAAGTTAGGGTGAATTGGGTCTATAAATTCATCTTCAACTTCAAACCTAAAACCCTTCATGGGGACTTCCACCTCATCAACCATGTGCTCCACATCAACTATATTCTCAACTTTATTCTCAACTTCAGTCTCACCCTCACTCTTAGTGTCATTACCCTCATCCTCACTAGAGTCTTCATCATCAGTATCACCTTCACTCTCACCCTCAGTATCATCACTAGAGTCACCCTCACCCTCACCATCACTCACATCAATGGCATCAGCCTCACCCACAGTCTCATTACCTACATTAGAAGGCCCAACTTGTGTCTCCTCATCAACTACATTGACATCAGGTTCTAAATATGTAGTACCATGCTCAACATAAACATAAATTATCCTATGCTTATGAATTGAACATACTTCAGCATTTCACCAATATCAGTATCACTAGCTAAACTCCTTAATCCAGAATCCAAACTTTTCATAGGAAGTTTGTAGTGATAAACAATTTCTCTTCTAAACCTAAAGACTGGTACATGACTGTGTCTAACATGTCAATCTTACATTGCTTAATGTCTATTAAGTCCACAAAAGTGACCTCACCTTCAACATACTTCCTCTTTGGTGGTTCTGTGAACCTTCCACCATGATGGATCATCATTGTAAACAACTGTGGATACGATGCTGTTACATAATCAAATAACAATAAATCAATAACAATACATGCAAACACAACCAATAATCTTAAAATATTAATACAAAACAAATGTATTAGGGTTTTTACCATAAACTGATTTCACATCAAACTCTTCTCCATCAACTCTTATGTGCCAAAGCTGGATTGGTGGACTCATTTTCTTATGTGCTAATTTTAGGGATTGTAAGTGGAATGGATATAAAAAAATGAGGATACAAAGAGATTTGATTAGGGTTAAGTATTACTTTAACCCGGGTCTTATTTGTTGGATCTGTTTTGTCGGGTTTAATTTGGATAGTCAAAAGGTACCACAAAGCAAAAAGACAAAAGTGCCCTCTAAAATTTATCAACTACGACTAACCAGCGTTAGTCGTAGGGACCAAAATGATACGAAAAGTTTCAATCTGGGGAGGCTGCCTGCACTTATTGAATACCAGGGACGTTTTTTGCAATTTTTTCAAACCACAGGGACGATTTTTGCAATTTACTCTAAAAATATAGGTATCAAATTTATAAAAATAAAAGCTTAAAAAAAGAGGAGGTAATTAATAAAACATTAGTGGAGTTAAGTGTAAAATTATAAATCTCCATATTTTTTTATAACTTTAAATAATAAACAAATAACCCCTTGCACTTTATACCCCTACACTTTATAATATGAACTTTGTTTACAATTACATGAGTATTTGTATTGGTTTGAGACTTTCAATCCATTAAACTTACAAAATTTATAAATGTACGAATTAGTTTTAATATACGTTAAATACTTTTAAAATAAATATTAGTTTCAAACTTTCATCTATTACAATATAAATGTTTACAATTACTATGTACGTTAAATACAAATAAGAACTCATGTTATCCTATTTAAAAGTTTAATCTATACGTACACGGGTTTGAATATTAAATACAGTTAAATTATTATTAACGGTAATATAAATATCAAATGGTAAGTACGAGTTGTTGTGATATGAAAATAAATATACGCGATTGTACTTATAACGACTCATGTAATTATTATTTAAAGTTTATATACGGGTATCCGGAAAAACATTTTTGAAAAACTTCATCAACGCTCATTATGTGCTACTAAACTCGCACATTTTGTACAACATGATATCAATAGTTGAAGTTAAACAACAACATCAACCTCAACATTAACATCTATGTCAGCTAAATAAAGTTAAATCTTTCATCCAATAAAATTTTTACAAAATATTAATTGATATTAATACATAATGAAAAACTCATGCATACTTATTAGTTGTATTTATATCATAATTTTCACGAGTAAATTCTTATATATCCATATAGTAAACAAAAATTTAAAATAAATTTGATTTATGTGTAAACTCGTGTGATCAAAGAACCTTTGGCCCAATAACATCATAAGGAGACACGCTCAAGAATCCAATACAAGGTCGATGCCACAGTTATATTTACAATTTCTGCTAACTATTTTTCTTACTTTCATACATGTTGATGCTCTAACTTTTTAAAATATACATAAGATTTTCTGTTTTTAAACGATAATACTATATAATTAAATTTTTCTTGAAAAACCCGTGCGTGCATGGGTATTATAACTAGTTGATCATGAAAAGCATTTACATATTTTAAAAGATTTGGAATATCCTTAATTGTTAAGTAGGAAAGTAACAAATTGATCATGAAAAGCATTTACATATTTTAAAAGATTTGGAATATCCTTAATTGTTAAGTTTGACTTATCTTGAAAAGAAAAGTATGACAACTTTTGTCTTGAATGGCATATGTGTATATCCATATATATACTACCTTATAATTTATTTAGGATATCTATATTTAGAAATCTTAAAATATTTAAGATTAAAACATTTCTTTAATAGGAAAGATGTATACACATCTAATTAAAAGCCTAAAAATTTAAGTGTCTTTAAAAAGTCTAGATTGTTACAGGTATAACTTTCAATGCTTGTCTTTTAAGACTTACAAGAAAAGAAATATAGTGTACACTACTTTAATGCACATAGTTTTCAGACTTACAAGACAAGAAGCATAATGTACACTACTTTAATGCATATATTAAAAAAATTAATGCTATTTAATGTAGTTAATTAATTAACTGGTCAATAAATACAATTAATACAGTTATTAAAACACCCCTTACATAAGAAATACAAATAATCAAGCATATTGTACAACAAAATTAAACACAATTGCTACATCAAATGTCACTAATACAAAAAATAAAACACATTATACAAATATTCAAGTCCGAACAAGCAACAGGCCAAATGGGCTTGAGCCCGAATGGGTGGGGCCAAACTGGCTCGAGCCCGAACGTGCACGGGCTAAACAAAATTCTTGATATCCGTAAATTTATTGACAAAAAGAACATAATAAATTAAAATACATGATTTATCAGAAAATTTAATTTCAGGGTACCCGCCGCTGCAACGCGTTGGTACCCCTGCTAGTTACTTTATAAAGTATTTAAGTCATTTCTTAAATAGTAGTAACCAATATGTTGTTTAAATGAAATTAATTTATGTAATTGATAAGTAATATAAATGATTATAACCGAAAATATTTAAAATACAATTAAGTGAATAATCATTATTTACTTTTGTGATATATTTTACTCTATATAAAATGACTAAAATGCCCCTGTGTGAGTAGTACGTGACAACAGTTAACCCGCTTCACTAACATATTATTGTGGAAAGGACTTCCGGACTGAAGAAATAGAGACATTGGGAGGATTGACGTATTTATTTCAATAAAAAAGAATCTACGTGTTATTTTGATACAACCTTAAGGATAAATGATGTATTTTACTCTTAAATCAATTTAAATGAGATCTTAAGATAACCTAAACTCTTTTCACGCAAAATCTCGTAACTCACCTAGAAGCGCAGGTAAAAATCCCCATTAAAACAAAGAAAAATAAAGAAAAAAATTGTTATTTTTTTATTATTGCAATTCATTTAATGCAATATTTTATGCTATTTGGTGTCTTTATTTCACATACCATGTATTCTGGATTTCTGGAGTATTGTATTCACACGAAAACACATATTAATTAATATAAGTAAAATCATTACACTAAGTAATCAATAATAATCTTTATTATTTATACTTTTATAGGCTTTTCAAATTGTCTTAAATTAGAGGTGAGCAATGAGTTAGGATCAAATAAGAAAAATAATAAAAATATGAAGGATAAGAAGTAATCACAAATTCAAAATCACACATTTTAGATGCACCTACAAAAATAGATGCATCTTCATTCAAAATTTCCCTCCCAAATAAAAATGTGTGGCTAGAATTATTTCTTACCCTTCTTATTTTAATTATTTTTCTTATTGGATCTCAACCCAGTGATCAATTTTTTTTTTTTTTTTTTTTTTTTTTTTTTTTTTTTTTTGTAAATATCAAAATGAAAGGATAAACTATGATTTTAAGAATAACGTACTTTTACATTATTTTTCTTTTTCTAATTTCACATATGTTCAGAATAAAATTAACAATATTCTACTTAAATAATGACACCTTCAACTCTAATTCATCAAAATGTCTAAAGACATATATAGTGTAGTACATTTAAAAATTTGATTCTAACATATAGTTTTTGTTGTTCGATGTCATTTTTCTATTTAAAAATAGAATCACACGTTTCCAAAAGTAAAATGATTTTATGTAGTAAATGCTTAATTTCTTTTTTTATCCGTAATAAATATTTGGCATATCTGTTAAGGTCAAATGGTAAAATATGGACCCATGTTTTCAAAAAGTGTGTTCTCGGCGCTATATAGCTATCCAAATATAGAACACAAACACGCCACCTTGTATTATTCATTCAATTTTCTTTCCATACACAAAAAACACACCCTTCACCGAATCAAAAATGAATTAGGGTTTTGTTTAAATCTACAAAACACATCTTCCGTCTATCCGACGGCTTCATTTGCATCGTTAAATAGTTACTAAACATATACAAGAGGAAAAATGGATGAAGTTGAGGAAATGATGGAAAGTTTGGCTATGGATGAATCATCTTTTGATGATTATGATGATGATTATGTTGATTATCAGTACGAGTTTAATGCATGTCGGTTCTTTGATTTCACAGTAGATGAAACCAACGATCAGGTACAAAGAGCTGAAAGATGGTTTCAATTTGCTGTTGAATATCCTCCTGCTCGTAAGTATCTAACTTCACTTGCTGAGTTATATTTTATGGTTTTATATATATTAGCATGTGTTCATATATGTCTCACGTTAATTAAGGTCTTATGATGGTCGCTATTGGTTTATATATATCGTTGATCATGATTCGTGAGAAGAGTTTGTCTTTTGATTTCGTTTGTACATTTAGATCTGAAAACTAGTGGAGTTTTGAAGCTAGTTTGGGATTGCCAACAGTGCAACAAGTATGCCAATTGTTCATGTGATTTGGCAAATGCTAAAATAATAACATAAGTATGTGTACACTAGTGACCAGTCTAGCAAATCTCGATCATATGTCATTAAGAAAAAGAACTTCACATATATACTGTGTAGAGATTAGAAAAAATTTGTGGTTAGAAATGCGTATGAATAGATTTGATGGATACTGGAAAAAGAGTTTGCGTGAAATGTATAAACTTCGAGATAGTCTTAATTTTTCCATACTTGAGTATAAGGTTTTACTCAACTGGTTCATGCTTTTTTGCATATGAAGTTTTAACTAGACTGCACACATGAATGTCGAAATGTAAGAAATTACAAGCAAGTTAACTTGGGTCATATCCCGGTAGTTTATAATCTTTCATATCTCTTCGTGATCTTCAACATGGTACTTTTGATTAATGAGTTAATTTTTTAAATTCAAAATAAATCAATGTGCATGATACAGAACTACTCAAGATGTATCAAGACGTGAAAGGGTGAGATCGTTGAACTTGTTTCTGTTATATATCCCTTTTAGATTTTTATAATTCAGGAAATACGCCAATACTAAACTTTCTTACATTGCAATGTTTTGGGCTACAAATTGAAACTTTACACATCCATTCCATTACAGTGCATCTTATAATTCTGAAAGAGATGCTGACGCTCAATAAATAGATATAAAAGTTTCTACTCTTTCACATGAGGTTTGACGCCGTTTGACGTGGTTATATGCTGATCCAAATATTTAAAGGAAAAAAAGATAGTGACAGATGTATTTTTGCACATACCTAATGTAATTAAACGCCTTAGTACATTTTCAATAAAAAGAGTGCTAGGAGAATCTATTTTCTTGTAGTTGCACTAAGTAGAAATATTAGCACTTACGTCATTTGAGATTTTGAGGGTATGGCTAACGTACTTTCCATGAGGTAATTTTGTAGTTTAGTTAATTCTTTAGATTCTCGGATAGAATTGAACTAGACACTTGAGAGAGTGTAATCATATATGTTTGTAGATTGTGACGTTATCAAACTATCAATGCATTAAGTTTGAAATGTATCCGTGTTCCACTGTTTCTTATGGATACTCAAATTAGTTTACTCCGGATATTGTAGGAAAATCTTCACTTATACATGTATAGTTATGTATTCAACGTTTAGGCATCCTTGCATTTATAAATTATTTATACTTCATATCCGTTGGAAGTAAATTGAGGGAAGCTCCGGATAATTGTAAAGATTTATAATTTCGAAATAAATCTTGAGTCCTTGCTCATAACTGATACACTCGCACATTTTCTTTTGATTCTCATGTATTTCTCATGAATTGTGTTTTTTTCCTCTTGATCAGCTTACTTGGCGAAGATTAATTTGACCAATATATTGAAAAACATTGATTCAACTAGCTCGCCCAAACTGGACGACGTTGTTGAGCATGAGAGTCCTTCCGTTGTTACTCCAGATTGTGGCATGCCTTCTTCAGAAGAAAAACTCGAAGGTATAGATTACCCTATGCGGTTCTAAGCATTATATTCAAGTATCTATATTGGATTGGGAATGCTACATTAAATCCTGCGCCGACTTTTAATTCTCTATTATGTACCCCTAATAATTTGTTACATACATCCATGTGGTTCAGGTCTGAAATATCATGATCTCTTCGCTGATGATCAGACTGTGAGTGCTAAATCAAAGTCCACAAAGAGGTCATCTAAACCAAGTAAAACATTTATGAAACCTACTGCTAGTCATTTGGCCAAGCAGGTTGCCGGCAGTTGTGGAAGGTGAGTATTTTATCTCAATTATAGTCTTTGGTGTACATTTAAATATATATAGATAGATTATTGCTTCTAATATTCTTATTAGTTCTTTGTTCTAATGATTTTTTTTTCTTTTTTTTGGCTGCTCTTAAATGTTTCACTTTGATCTCGTAATCCATAATTACTAATTTTTGAATTCGTAGGACACCTGAAGAGACCAAAAGACAGAAGCTAGAGATTGGTTTCTTGCGTAAGGTAAATGTAGTTTGACATATAACTGTATAAGTATTTAATACTTGATTTCTGTTTCTCTATTTTTTTCGTGAATATGAACATACGCATACGCATACACACAAACATGTATAATTACCCCATTAATTAGTTGATATTGAAAATGAAAATTTGC
>LBNU01033921.1:10560-22325 GCA_014162995.1 Artemisia annua
GTGTGGCTTATGATGTATACACTGAGGTCACCAAAGAGTTGTGTTATTTAGGTTGTGGTCTGAGTCTGCTTCATCTCTTCTTTTTCTCTTTTTCATTTGGTTAGTTTTCGAAAAAAAATTTTCGATAATTTGCAACTTATCGAGAAATAATTTTCGAGATCTTTTATCGAGAAAAATGAGACTTATCGAGAACATGGTTGAAGTTTTCGAAATCATTAGTTATCGAGAAAAATTATCTCGACAGTTTAGGGTCTGTGTTATCGAGAAAAAATATTTCGACAGTTTAGGGCTTAATGTTCTCGATAACCAGTATTTTTCTCGAAAATTTCTTATACAAGAAATTCCGACCAGATTCCGGCGACTTTTTCCAGTTTCCGATGAGATATCTGACCATTTTCACTTTTTCGACCACCGTTTCCGACCACGTATTTGACACCAAATATTCACGGAGTTGGTACAAAAGTCTAAGAAATATATTCCATCAATATTGCACAAGAAACTGTTACCAGAATCATAATAGCCCAATAAAGGACATCTTTTGGACCTTAAAAGACCATTAAAAAAAGGTTATAAACCCAAAAAATAGTACAAACAGTGAAAGGCGTGATACAAACAGTTTCAAAGATGGCGTTTTTATTCTTGTCAATAACTGTTAAACCCATAAAAATGATAAAAAAAGTGGTACGGCCCATGGCAAAACAGCATAAAGATTAGAACTTTGACAAGATTTGACCACAAAATCAACAAATATGCAACCTTGGCTCTGATGCCACTTGTTGGATCGTAGTTTTATTGTTGATTTATGGATTCGGGAGGTCGGGTAACATGGAAGAGGATGACCTCCATGGTTAGTGAGAGAAAGTAGAGAGAGAAGGGAAATACTATGTGTTTTATTGATATGAAAGATGAAATGGAAAATACACAAAGTCTCACCCCTCCATGGAAGTATGGAGGGGTATATAAAGGCTAACAAACACATAACTTTACAATAATGACGTTTATAGTCCATGTGTTTGTGCCTTTCAAGATAGATAATGTAATCCCGTAAATGTCGTTCCATTTACGTGTTAGGACCATAAACTCAGGTCCTAACACAGTCATACCAATCACACAGATCAATCTTCTTCAATTCCTCAAGACGAAGCATCTGATAACTCATTTGAAATGAATCCCTTTGCTCAACCACCTGATGAACCGTTTGTCAACATATTTGCCCCTGAACCATCTACTGTGGCAATTGACAACACCATTGGTAATCCATCTCCGCCAGTATGTACATGTAGAAAACTTGCCACAGATGCCTTGTGGTGCTTCGTTAGCTCCATTCTCTCTAAAGTCGAACCAAAGGATTATAAGGATGCTTTGACTAAAACATCCTGGTTCACTGCAATGCAAGATGAAATCCATGAATTCGACCGACTTGATGTTTGGGAATTAGTGCCCCCTCCCGACTGTGCTATGATTATCGCCCTCAAATGGATCTTCAAAGTGAAACTTGACGAATATGGTGAAGTTCTAAAGAACAAAGCTCGACTAGTGGCCAAAGGATACAGGCAAGAAGAAGGCATTGACTTTGAAGAATCATTCGCACCAGTTGCCAGAATTGAGGCCATCAGAATCTTCCTTGCCAATGCAGCTAGTCAAAACATGATTGTCTACCAAATGGATGTGAAGACTGCATTTCTTAATGGTCAATTAAAGGAAGTAGTATATGTAAGCCAACCAGAGGGGTTTGTTGATCCTGAACGCCCAAATCATGTCTATCGCTTGAAGAAGGCACTATATGGACTTAAACAAGCACCCAGAGCATGGTATGATACTCTGTCCAAATTCCTTCTAGCCAACCAATTCACCAAGGGTGTGGTCGATCCTACATTGTTCACTAGAAAGTTGGGAAAGCATCGTCTCCACGTTCAGATTTATGTGGATGACATTATCTTCGCCTCTGCAGATCCATTGGAATGTGATAGGTTTGCACAAGAGATGAGTATTGAATTCCAAATATCCATGATGGGGCAAATGTCTTTCTTCTTGGGGCTACAGATCTCTCAAAATCCTCACGGTATCTTCATCAATCAATCCAAGTATGCTAGTGAAATCCTTAAGAAATTTGGATTTGAATCATGTGACTCTGTTGACACCCCAATGGTTGAAAGGACAAAACTGGATGAGGATTTTGAAGGGGCACTAGTCGACCAAACCAAATACCAAAGCATGATCGGATCATTGATGTATCTCACAGCTAGCAGACCAGATATATTATTTGCTGTTTGCATGTGCGCTCGTTATCAATCCAAACCCACTAAAAGGCACTTAGCAGTCAAAAAAGTCTTCAGGTACCTTCAAGGAACAATTCATATGGGCCTTTGGTATCCTAAAGATACTGCAATGGCTCCTACTGCCTACTCTGATGCTGATCATGCGGGATGTCAAGATACTCGTCGAAGTACTTCGGGCAGCGCTCAATTTCTAGGAGATAAACTGGTCATCAAAGAAGCAAATGAGTACGTCGATCTCCTCTACAGAGGCTGAATACATTGCCATGTCATCCTGCTGTGCTCAAATTCTTTGGATGAGGTCCCAATTATCAGACTATGGCTTTGTATACAACAAGGTTCCGATGTACTGTGATAACAAAAGTGCCATTGCTCTTTGCTGCAACAACGTCCAGCACTCAAGATCAAAGCACATTGATATTCGACATCATTTCATCAGAGAACAAGTGGAAAAGGGAATCGTGGCACTTTACTTTGTGAGGACGGAATTTCAACTGGCTGATATCTTCACTAAGGCACTTCCTAGAGAACGGTTTCAATTCATTCTTCCGCGTCTTGGAATGAAGAGTATCACCCCTGAGTCACTCAAAAGTCTTCAGGAGGACAATGAGGAGTAATGGATTCACTTCACATATCCTTGTACATATCCTATTTTAGAAAAAGAAAAATACAAAAATAAAACCAAGAAAAACCATAAAAATCTGAAAAATACAAAATACCAAAAATAGTTTGCCTAAATGATGGTTTGCTATTACTTTAGATAGCATCCCGGTCTTCAAAAAATGAGGAAAACGAGTCACCATTTTGACACCATTAAGACGATGGTTCCTAACAACGGATGAATCTCATCTGGGCATGGATTACTTTACATCCGTGCACATCCGAAATATTGTACGCTTTAGTGCAACATTTCTAGAATAAGAAGAGAAGTCTTCTTTCATCCCAAAGTCTCTTTCTTCTAAAATTCTTCAAAAGAGATTTTGTGGTTTACAAGGTGGCTATCGGACTTAAATTTTCTCAAATACCTTGCCGCTCAACTTAATGACTATTAAACGTTAAAATTGAAAACGGGTCATTAATTGAGGGGGAGCGTATTTACTCAAAATTTCTACACCTTTAAAAACTTTGTGCACCGGCAGCAGTGAAATTCAAAAAGTGTCTCAAAATCAGTAAACGTTTAAAATTTTTGTCACATTTCTCTCCAAAGTTTCTTCTCAAAACATTTAAATCAATTGGGATTACAGATCTCTCAAAATCCTCACGGTATCTTCATCAATCAATCCAAGTATGCTAGTGAAATCCTTAAGAAATTTGGATTTGAATCATGTGACTTTGTTGACACCCCAATGGTTGAAAGGACAAAACTGGATGAGGATTTTGAAGGGGCACCAGTTGACCAAACCAAATATCGAAGCATGATCGGATCATTGATGTATCTCACAGCTAGCAGACCAGATCTATTATTTGCTTTTTGCATGTGTGCTCGTTATTAATCCAAACCCACTAAAAGGCACTTAGCAGTCAAAAGAGTCTTCAGGTACCTTCAAGGAACAATTCACATGGGCCTTTGGTATCCTAAAGATACTGCAATGGCTCCTACTGCCTACTCTGATGCTGATCATGCGGGATGTCAAGATACTCGTCGAAGTACTTCGGGCGGCGCTCAATTTCTAGGAGATAAACGGGTCATCAAAGAAGCAAATGAGTACGTCGATCTCCTCTACAGAGGCTGAATACATTGCCATGTCATCCTGCTGTGCTCAAATTCTTTGGATGAGGTCCCAATTATCAGACTATGGCTTTGTATACAACAAGGTTCCGATGTACTGTGATAACAAAAGTGCCATTGCTCATTGCTGCAACAACGTCCAGCACTCAAGATCAAAGCACATTGATATTCGACATCATTTCATCAGAGAACAAGTGGAAAAGGGAATCGTGGAACTTTACTTTGTGAGGACGGAATTTCAGCTGGCTGATATCTTCACTAAGGCACTTCCTAGAGAACGGTTTCAATTCATTCTTCCGCGTCTTGGAATGAAGAGTATCACCCCTGAGTCACTCAAAAGTCTTCAGGAGGACAATGAGGAGTAATGGATTCACTTCACATATCCTTGTACATATCCTATGTTAGAAAAGAAAAATACAAAAATATAAAACCAAGAAAAACCATAAAAATCTGAAAAATACAAAATACCAAAAATAGTTTGCCTAAATGATGGTTTGCTATTACTTTAGATAGCAACCCGGTTTTCAAAAAATGAGGAAAACGCGTCACCATTTTGACACCATTAAGACGATGGTTCCTAACAACGGATGAATCTCATCCGGGCATGGATTACTTTACATCCGTGCACATCCGAAATGTTGTACGCTTCAGTGCAACCTTTCTAGTAAAAGAAGAGAAGTCTTCTTTCATCCCAAAATCTCTTTCTTCTAAAATTCTTCAAAAGAGATTTTGTGGTTTACAAGGTGGCTATCGGACTTAAATTTTCTCAAATACCTTGCCGCTCAACTTAATGACTACTAAACGTTAAAATTGAAAACGGGTCATTAATTGAGGGGGAGCGTATTTGCTCAAAATTTCTGCACCTTTAAAAACTTTGTGCACCAGCAGCAGTGAAATTCAAAAAGTGTCTCAAAATCAGTAAACGTTTAAACTTTTTTCACATTTCTCTCCAAAGTTTCTTCGAAAATCATTTAAATCAATTGGGATCACAAAATCTCAAAAGATTTGAAATTTTATGATCGGGGGAGAGAATGTGATTTAAATATGAAAACTGATTTAAATGTGATGTTTTTGGACTTAAAAAGATGTTTTGGACTTAAAAGGTTCGCCCTCCCGTATGTGCTAAAATTTTAAAGATTTTGAATTTTAATCAAAGCACATATTGAGGGGGAGCAAGTGATTAAAAAATGATGATTAAATGATCTCGAATGAAAGCTCACCCGTATGTGCCAAAGTTTTAAAAACTTTCAAATTGATTCAATCAATGCGCACATATTGAGGGGGAGCAAGTGGCTAAGAGTCTTTCGCGTGTTTTTACAATAATAAGTAGAAACCGTGAATTGATTATGACTCAGAATTTGACTCATGAATTGACGAAACATGAAAAGCCGTGAATCGAAAAGACTAGTCCTGGCCGGGTAATAATTTCAAGCTGGTCTAACCAGTGATGTAAACGTGTCTCGAAGAGGACTGGTCCAAGTAGAAAGTACCGTTTCGAGAAACTCTTCTTAGATATATACTTTGACGGGTCTAACTTCCTTTTTAAGGAATGTTAACAACTTCAAGTTAGTTATTAGGGCTAGTTATCACCTAAAAGCTGATAATGGATCCCTTTAACTAAGCAACGTAAACGTGTCCCTCGGGTATATGTCTATTAAGAGCCGATCAATTCAAATAAGTGCAACTCACCCCGACATGTGCAAATTTCTTTCTTCCTATAAGCACATGTTAAGGGGGAGCATTTGAAAAATGATAAAACTCTCAAGGTGTTAACAAAAATGTGTTTCTTTATCATAAACACCTTGAGAGAATTTTCAATGATTTTGGTTATATGGCGAATGTGGAAAAATACCAAAAGACCGACCACTTTAATTTAATGCATGGAGTTATAAGGATGGTTAGGTTAGGTATATGTTCCCATGATCCACCAGAACCGGAGGGATCTTCCCAGGGACAATCCAATAGATAGATTAGAAGTCCTTAGGAATGATTGAAAAAAGGAGAAAAGTGAGAAAGGGAAGAGTGCCGACTGAGACTGAGCTAGGACTGGAACAAACCCAACAAGGTTCTAGTAAATGAAGTCTCGGTAAGCACTGAAGGGGTTGAAGAATTAAAAAGAAATGAAATGAGAAAGGGTGAAAAGAAATAGCCCTCCAATTATTCAACCTTAGGGCAGAAACCGGGTTCAATTCATATGCTACTGATTGTTACCAAGGTAACATCGGTATTGAAGATAAAGACGTCATGGACCCAGTGACGCACTGCACTAAACCTCCCAGCCACTCAAGTTCTCTTAAAAGAGCTTGTTTCATTCTCACGGGGAACCGGTGTAAACTATCGACTAGTCTCTTAGAGCTAGTTGATATTGAAACAGGAGACCCCTCCCTAGTCTCCGAATAGGATAACCAATGTGCACTTATCGAGTCTAGAGCCAAGAGATGCATCAAAAGATCTCATAGGAACACTTGATACTTCTACACTGGTTGTTCAACATTAAGGACACCAGATGTAATATTTTGAGTCCTACGCAGATCTTAGCAATCTGCCGAGAACACTTATGAGGGAATATACATAAGTATTTCCCAGTGATTGAGTGGAAACTCCTGCCAGGGTCAACATCAAACAGCCCTGACAGCAGGTCACTTCGGTAATCTCTTGTGGGTTACGCTTAGTGTGTTCGGTGGTGTTCCAAAAGGTCTACAGTCGTGGGGTGATCTCCAGCGACTCACCTAATCGTTGGTGTACTTCGGTATGTCAGTGAAAGCCCTTTCGGGGGCATCCGATTAGGAACGGCCTTGGTAAGGATTAGAGAAAGTCTTCACACTATGCTGTTGACGATCTCGAAGTCCGAACTTGTAAGTGCCGGTATGTTTATTACTAACCAAGTTTTATGCAGCTCAACATACCAAACTTACCATGTTCACCACCATCACTCTAGTTCCACATGCTCATACCAACATCTAAAAGGAGACGTCAGAACTGTTCAACCGGGAAGATCTACTCAACAAAGATGTATGGGCATGTTGGAAAGGCGTAATCACACCAAAGACAAAGAAGTTGACGATTGATGCCGATTGCTGAAAAGATGCAGATTCATCATCTCATGCTTACACTTCAACATCATAACTCAAGATATCATGATCAAGGAATGGGCTTCGACTATGCTTCCACAACTCTGATGCAGAAGATCATGATCCAGAAAAGTGTAAGCATGACAACACAAAGACTATCACAACATCACAAAGAGACATAACCACTAAAAGATAACTTGAAGATAAATATTTGGATGATGAAGCAAAAGAGCAAATTCAAAGATCATCCTATACATCAAGGAAGTCATCTTGAGTCGTTTATCAATGAAGAATCAACAACTACGAGCTACTAAAGTATCTACAAAGATCTCAATGCAAGAATTCAAGATTTAATTTCGGGGTGACCTCCCTTAGGGGGAGATTGTTAGGAATACGATTTTTGTATAAGAAAGATTCGGTCACCCCAAATACGATTAAACGTTGGTTAGCTCGTAGTATTTATAATAGTTAGTAGAACGTAGATTAGAAGTAGTTAGTATTCGTGGAGTCGGGTCGGGTCTTTACCCACTGTCAGCCCGATCCACAGCCCAAGTGGCAACCAACACATGTACATATAAAAGCCCTCTCCATCCTTGGAGAGGGTGCACCTCTCATAATCTATTTTCTTTTTTTTTGGTTTTTCTCTAGGTGCCATCCTCTTTCTCTATCTACTTTCTCTCTCTAGTTTTTCTTCTTACTTTCTTCACTCTTGAAACGAACCACACGAATTTGATGTTATGTGATATCTTACATTTATATTATTAAATAAACTTTGTAATAATTAATTAAATACCCCTTTGATCATGAGATATATTAAGCACTTGTTTATTCATATCTTAAGTGATTAAGTTGGATAAAATGATATAAACTAGCTTAATACTTGTTTACGTAGAAATCTTAAGTTAAATGATTTTACATTTTGTGATCGTCAAAACGTAGAGATATCGAAAATTATAAATAACGTTTTTATGCATTATTTATGTCAACAATATTCTATCTATTTATTTCGTGAGTCGTGAGTATCCCTGGTTTCCTAGTAAGTACCACTGCGTGTCTTGGCACAACAAATAGAGAAAACGTGAAAATATGAAAAGTAAACGAATAATAATAAAGGTTATACATATTTATAACCAAAGTCTATGTAAAAACGATTCTAAAGTCGATAGAATAACTTTGGAAGTTCAGAAACATATTTATAACGCGTTTTATTTACCCCGAGCACGATATGGTAAAAATATTAAAAGATTGGCGAGATTGGTCCCCGAGGGAGTGATAGGGTTTGTTACTAGTCCCCATTCACTCCACACACCTATATATACTCCTTATAATAGATTTTAGGTCATTTGGTTTCCTTCTCTCTCTCTTCTCGCCGCTGCTCACACACACCCACACACACTAGTACACCGGTTGGTTTTTCGGCCATTTCTCACCCACCGCCGAGCGTGTGACCTCACCACCACCACCAAACTTCACCATTTTTGGTCCTCTATCTATTGAGCATAAACACCCGCCTTAAATCCACCATTAACACCTTTTTCTTTGAAGATTTACCTTCGAATTCGAGCACTATTCGCCCCTTTCGTGTTTCTTGATTGAGCCGAGAGCCAAGGTGGGTCAACCCACCACTTTCGTGGGCTTTACTCTCGGCTTTGTCTCGAATGACCCTCGGGTCATGAGATGGGTTAATGAAAACATGTTAAATAATGTTAAAAATGAATAAATATGTGTTTGGTATCATGTTTGGGTTCGTTTGTGTTTGGTTTGGGTCGAGTAAGATTGAGCCGAGAGCTCTAGGCAGTGGTGGTTTGTGGTTGATGGTGATGTTGTGGTTTGATTAGTAATCGGTTTAGGCTAGTTTAGGATGGGTTGAGGTTGTGGTGAAGATTTTGGATTGAGGTTTGTGGCCGAGAGGTGTAGTAGTTCTCGGTTTGGGTGATGTGGATGTCGAATTGTCGTTCTTGTTGGTGTTGTTGTGTTTCGTTGTTGGGTTTTGGCCGAGAGATAGAGGCCGAGACCTCTAGGGTCTCGGCAAGTTGTGTTGTGAGTTTGTTGTTGTTGTTTTATTGTTATTATGTTGTCGTTGGGGTTGTTTGGTTGACGAAGAGGTAGAGCCGAGACCTCTAGGGTCTCGGCAAGTGGGATTGTTGTTGTTTCTTGTTGTCGAGTTGTTGTTGTTGGCCGAGGGGATAGAGCCGAGACCACTAGGGTCTCGGCAAGTGAGAATTGGATTTGGTTGTTGATATGATGCTAGTTATTGATCCCGTGCTAAGTCGTGAGTCGCCGAGACTTTCTAGTCTCGTGTGGCCACGACAAGCCGATATGGACATTGGATTTATTGTTGGGATATAACCCGTGATAATATGACTCGAAAAGTAATGTGACTCGTTAACTTTAATAAACGGATTAAAATGGACTTAGAACGGCTAATATAAACTTATATCTATACTACCTATAATGTAAAAATGGTCAAAGGTGAAAAGTGGAATAGTCAAGAAAAGTGAAATGTTGAAAATATTGTTTGCCTATTCTACCCTTAAAATGTTTGAAAAACTTGAATGCTTCAAGAAAAGGAAATGTTGAAATGCACCATAAAAGCTGAAATATATTTGACTTCGGCACCGGAAAGTCTTGAATATATAAACATGCAATGGGTTGACTTCGGCAATATATTTGGCAATTATTGAAATTTATTTAAGGTGACTGTGCAGGTAAGGATAATGCAAAAATAACAAAGAAATCAACCAAAAAGCCTAAAACAAGCACGAGATGTGGAAAAGAGTCTAAAGTCAAGCAGAAGATGAAAATTACTTAAGAAAAGCCCGTGAAGACAAATTATTTCTCAAAGGTCAAGAAAATAAAAGAGACGCTTAATCGAAGTTCAAAGACGATTATCAAGATAAGCTTCACAAATCCGAGCAAGTGATCACTTTTAAGATCTTGAAGACCTATGGAAAGCTCGTCAACACGCTACCTCAAGTTACAAGACTTATATTTAACGTTTAGTAGTGTTGTATTAAAGTTTTTGTGTAGATTTCATGAAATGTAAAAGACTAGGGGGCTAAGTGCACACAATGTAAAAAGGAATGCCTCCTTGGCTCCTTTAAATAGAACCCCCTAGCTCATTAGAATGGTTGGTTAGATTTAGTTTAATTTTGTCTTAGGGTAAGTTTCTTTTTATGCAAGTTATTATTTTCATGTCTTAAAATCTTTCCTAGCTTATTTTGTCTCTTCATCTCAATCTTTCTTTTACATCTTTCAATCTTATTGAGCTTATTTAGTTGTCATATTAATCTAATAAAAGCTTTCATAACACTTTCTACCACCTTTGCATGTAACTTTGGAGTCGTTTGGTTTGTAGAATGGGTTAGGGTTTGTTTTGGTGTCGTGGCTTATTTGGTAGCTTATTTAGTGTCTAAAACTAGTTTCTTAATAAGCTTTTATAAGTTTCTATCAATCTAAATCATTAGTTTTCATTTCTAAAAACGTTCCAGCTTTATTTTTGAATTTAGCGAGTAAGATTTTTAGGATTTAGCGAGTTGGGGTAAAAAAAATATTTTTATAGCGAGTATAGTCTTTTTTCAGCGAGTATCAAATCTGTTTTTAGCGAGTATGGAACTTTAGTTTAGCGAGTATCAAATAGTTTGTTACCGAGTTTCATCTTTTTCTGCGAGTATGAAAATGTTAGCGAGTATGGGTCTTGTGGTTTAGCGAGTATCATCTTAATTCCAGCGAGTATTGTTTGTTTTCGTTAGCGAGTATCAACTTTAAAATAGCGAGTATGACTTTCTATCTAGCGAGTATGGATTTTAAGATAGCGAGTATGGATTATTTTTGAGGTCTTGTGTCTTTTATCTTTTTTAGCGAGTTTCATTTATTTTATAAGCCGAGCTAGGCTTTTATTCACCTCATCGTTAATCGAGTGAGGTTTCATTTCTTTAATATCTAATCGAAACTCCGTCAAAATTTCTTAAAATCTTTAGTTTTATTTTAACTTAGTTAACTTTCTTTTCACATTAGTTTAAGTTTTATTACGTTTTATCTTTTATCATTTCTTTAGTTTAACTTTTCTTTTCGGTAATTGAAATCAAAACTCCAAAAACATTTTTCTTTTTACTTTCTTTTATACTTAGTAGTTTTAATTTTATTTTCATTTAATTTACGTTGTCTTATGTTTTCTTTTCTTGTTCAACTTATTTCTTTTAAACTCGTACTTTATTTCATTTAAGTTTTAAACAAGTTTTCGTAGTATAAATAAAAACCAAATCTATTCTTTCAACAAATTCATCTCACGTAACTCACGACTCGAGTGACAAGATCAATTCAACCCTCGTTGGGACAACGATCCGTGGTTTACAAGCTTACCCTTGCTAGATTACGACGATCAATTTTTGGCGCCGCTGCCGGGGAGCGGTTGATAAGATTAAGTCATTAGATTATTGAGTATTGTGTTTTGAAGAACCTTCTTTTAGAAGTTATCGTTTTTCTTAAACTTAAAAACAACTAAAAATTATAAAACCTATAAAAACCAAAAATAATTTTCATTTTTCTTTTATAAAACATAAAAACCAAAAAGATTTTCATTTCAACTTACTTTTTCAATTTGTTTCATTTTGATTTGTTTCAATTTGTATGACCACTCGTTCTTCTTATAACGAGCTTTTTCCACCACTTCCTAATCCCGAGAGTCTT
>LBNU01033921.1:22734-77899 GCA_014162995.1 Artemisia annua
GTCAATGCTATTAACCAAAGTTGCGAAACTTGTGGTGGTCCCCATGCATATTACGAATGTCCGACAACCGGTAATGTTTCTAACGAGCATGTGTACGCTGCTAACATGGGTGGTAACGCTTACCAACCCCAAGGAGATCGAAATCTTCTCAGCTACCGTTCGACCAATTACCTTGGACCACCACCTGGTTTTCATAACCCGCTTCCAAACCAAAATATGCAAAATCGTGGTAATCAAGTCAATCAGAATCAAAGTCGAGTAACTCACGGTTTTCAGAATCAAAATCAAGGTTTTAACCAAAAATCGGAACTTTCAAAGTAATCATGGAAATTTTGGAAATCAAGGTGCTAATTATGGAAACTTTAATCATGAGAATCAAAATTTTCAAAATCAAGGTCAAGGCTTCAACAACAATGCCCGTGGGCAAACTTTTAACCAAAACCAAGGTGTTGTTCAAAATCAATCAAACACGGATGAGTTGTTGGCAGAATTACTTCGTCAAAATCAAAACCAACAAACTATCTTGCAAAGTCAGCAGACACAACTTAAAAATCAAGAAGAAACAACGAGATTGTTGCTTAAGGAAATGTTTGATATGAAAAAGTCTTTAAATGATCGACCCTCGAGTTCGGGTACCACTTCTCTACCTAGCAACACGATCGCTAACCCGAGGGGCGATGTCAAGGCGATCACAACACGCAGTGGCGTTTCTTACAAAGGACCAACGGTTCCAACTGCCTCTTATTCTCCTCCTTCAAAGGTAGTGGACCGTGCAACCGAGGTGACAACGGATACGAGAATTCCTATTCACCAAGGAAGGACCGAAAATATCCAACCTCCGGTGGTTCAACCGATCAATGAAAATGCAAATGTGTCAAAAGGAAAAGAGAAAATTGTTTTTGAACAAGATGAACCAGTTAAAACTAATCTTCCTTATCCTTTTCGTCTTAATGAGCAAAAACGTCAAGATAAAAATGACATAATGAAGGAAAAGTTTTTTAAGATGTTTCAAGACATTCGCTTTGATTTGAGTCTTGCTGATGCTGTTGTGTTAATGCCAAAGTTTTCATCAATGCTTAAAAACTTGTTGAATAATAAAGATAAATTGTATGAAATGTCGACTACACCTTTGAATGCGAATTGCTCGGCGGTGCTCCTTAAAAAGCTTCCCGAAAAGCTTGAAGACCCCGGCAAGTTCTTAATTCCATGCAATTTTCCCGGAATGGTTCAATGTTTCGCCTTAGCCGATTTAGGTGCTAGCATTAGCCTTATGCCGTTTTCCGTCTGGCAGAAGTTGTCGTTACCCCCTTTGACTCCGACACGCATGACACTCGAGCTTGCCGACCGTTCTACCTCTCGTCCTAAAGGCATAGCCGAAGATGTCATCGTCAATGTGGGAAAATTTCACTTTCCGGCTGATTTTGTTGTCGTCGATTTTGATCCCGATCCGAGGGTTCCTCTCATTCTCGGAAGAGGTTTCCTAAAGACGGGCCGTGCTTTGATTGATGTGTACGATGAAGAAATTACCTTGCGAGATGGTCATGAAGCCGTTACGTTTAACCTAGACCAAACAGCAAGATATTCCTCCACCGATGAACCCATGACCATAAACAAGATCAATGTTATTGATGAAATTTCTGATGAGTATTCTCAAGAGATACTCGGTTTTTCAAGTGGCAATCCCACTTCTTCACCTTCTACCCCCACAAATAATTCTTCATCTTCACCCCCTATTGATGATTCTTATCCTTCTTCTCAACCTATAATTGCCGACTCTTCCCCTTCTTTCACTCCATTTGAAGGAGGTGATTTCTTTTTGGAAGAAGTCGATGATTTTCTCTCTACTGATACATCTTCATTATCGGATACTGATGATTCTTACTACGATCCGGAGGGAGACATTCTTATGCTTGAAAAACTTTTGAATGAAGATCCCTTTTCACCTCTCCCTCCGAAGGATCTCTATGTTGAAGAAGTCAAAAAAGTCGAGCCATCTAACGAAAAGCCTCCAGAACTCGAGCTTAAGGATTTACCTCCTCATCTTGAATACGCATTCTTGGAAGGAACCGACAAATATCCCGTCATTATTTCTAAACACCTTCAAGTTGAGGAGAAGAACCGACTCGTTGATGTGCTTAAGAAGCACAAGAGTGCCATCGCTTGGCGTATTTCCGACATGGGCATAGACCCTCGTTTTTGCACCCACAAGATTTTACTCGAAAACGATTCTAAGCCGTCCATCCAACAACAACGACGGGTTAACCCAAAAATCCATGATGTGATCAAAAATGAAGTCATCAAATTACTCGACGCTGGAATGATTTACCCAATTTCTGATAGCTCATGGGTTAGCCCGGTCCATTGTGTGCCAAAGAAGGGTGGTATGACTGTCGTGACGAATGATGATAACGAGCTTATTCCTACACGTCTCGTAACCGGTTGGAGAGTTTGCATCGACTATCGAAAGCTCAATGAAGCAACTCGAAAGGACCATTTTCCGCTTCCTTTTATGGATCAAATGATTGAACGACTTGCAGGAAATGAGTTTTACTGTTTTCTTGATGGTTTTTCTGGCTATTTTCAAATTCCCATTGATCCTCCCGATCAAGAGAAAACCACTTTTACTTGCCCTTATGGGACGTTTGCCTATCGACGTATGCCCTTTGGCTTATGCAATGCTCCAGGCACGTTCCAAAGGTGTATGACCGCTATTTTTCAAAACATGATCGGGAAGACAATGGAGGTTTTTATGGATGATTTTTCTGTGTATGGTGATTCATTTTCGTCATGTCTCTCCCATTTAGAACAAATGCTCCAAAGGTGTGAAGACACTAACCTAGTTCTGAATTGGGAGAAGTGTCACTTTATGGTTAAAAAGGGTATAGTCCTCGGCCATAAAATCTCAAAAGCCGGGATTGAGGTGGACAGAGCGAAAGTTGATGTTATCGCAAAATTACCTCATCCCACGACCGTCAAGGGAATTCGAAGTTTCCTCGGTCATGCTGGCTTTTACAGACGTTTCATACAAGACTTTTCCAAAATAGCCCGACCATTGACTCACCTTTTAGAAAAGGATGCCCCGTTCATCTTCACCAATGAATGCATTGATGCCTTTAATACCCTTAAAAAGAAGTTGACGGAGGCTCCTATTTTAGTTGCCCCCGACTGGGATTTGCCCTTTGAATTAATATGCGATGCAAGTGACTATGCAATCGGGGCGGTCCTGGGGCAACGCAAGGACAAATATTTTCAGCCTATACACTATGCAAGCAAAACAATGAATAGTGCCCAATCTCATTACACCACAACCGAAAAAGAGATGTTGGCAGTAATTTATGCTTTTGAAAAATTTCGACCATATCTTCTTTTAAAGAAATGCATAGTGTATACGGACCATTCAGCCCTCAAATACCTTATGACCAAACAAGATGCCAAGTCCAGATTAATGCGATGGGTGCTTTTGCTACAAGAATTTAATGTCGCGATCCGCGACAAGAAAGGAGCAGAAAACCTAGCCGCTTACCATTTGTCCTGACTTGAAAATCCTCATCAAGGTGTTCTCGAGAAAAAGGATATTGATGACTCATTTCCTCTCGAGACACTTGTGAGTGTATCACTTTGTGATTCTAGTACCCCATGGTTTGCCGATTTTGCAAACTATCATGCGGGGAATTTTATCAGAAAAGGAATGTCGACCCAGGACAAAAAGAAATTTTTCAAAGATGTCAAACAATATTTTTGGGACGACCCTTATTTGTTCAAAGTTTGTGCCGAGCAAATCATTCGGAGATGTGTTCATGGAAAAGAGGTCGAAGCTATTTTGATGGCATGCTACAATGGACCCACAGGGGGACATCATGGTGCCAACCTTACTGCTAAAAAAGTTTTTGACTCCGGTTTCTTCTGGCCTTCGATCTACCGCGATGCACAGGACCTGGTGAAGTCTTGTGACGCGTGCCAACGACAAGGAAAAATTTCGCAGCGGGATGAGATGCCTCAAAACTCCATCCAAGTTTGTGAAATCTTTGACGTGTGGGGGATCGATTTCATGGGACCATTTCCATCTTCAAAAGGAAACAAGTACATCCTCGTGGCGGTCGATTATCTTTCTAAATGGGTCGAAGCCAAAGCTCTCCCAACTAACGACGCCCGAGTGGTTGTAAAATTTTTGAAAAGTTTGTTTGCCAGATTCGGTACACCTCGAGCTATTATCAGTGACCGTGGAACTCATTTTTGTAATGACCAATTTTCAAAAGTTATGTCCAAATATGGTGTTACCCATCGACTTAGTACCGCTTATCATCCTCAAACTAGTGGTCAAGTCGAGGTGTCGAATCGTGGCCTAAAAAGGATTTTGGAAAGGACAGTGGGTGAGAATCATTCTACTTGGGCGGACAAGTTAGATGATGCACTCTGGGCCTTCCGCACAGCTTATAAAACACCAATTGGTTGTACCCCTTACAAGCTTGTGTAAAGAAAGGCATGTCATCTTCCGATCGAGCTAGAGCATCGAGCCTACTGGGCCCTAAAACATGTGAATTATGATTTAAAAACCACGGGTGATCACCGAAAAATCCAGTTGAATGAATTGAATGAACTCCGAGATCAAGCATATGAAAATTCTTTGATTTATAAGGAGAAAAAAAAATGGATTCATGATTCAAAAATCAAAAATCGTGTTTTTAATGTCGGTGATCAAGTTTTGCTTTTTAACTTAAGGTTAAAAATATTTTCTGGAAAACTAAAGTCCCGTTGGTCTGGACCGTTTACCGTTGCCCAAGTTTTTCCATATGGCACAATTGAACTTTCTCAACAAAATGGGCCAAATTTTAAGGTAAACGGTCATCGTTTGAAACATTACTTTGGAGGGGATATACCATCTTTGGTTATCCAGGATCTCCAGACTTTTCCCAAGGACAACTAATTCGGGAATCGAGTCAAGCTAAGTGACTCGGGGACCAAAAACATAGCGCTTCGTGGGAGGCACCCCATGCTTATCCATCTATGTTTTCTAGTTTCTAATAAGTAACGCGAGGAGGGCGACCTCTTCCAATCTTGTGTTTGCTTGGTTGTTTGTGTTTGTGCAGATTTCCCCAATTCATGATGAATCTCGTGCTCGTGGTTCGTCTCATCTCCACTCGAGTCCCATGTCTTGATGCTTGCTTGGAAATCACTATATCCAAATCTTATCGACTAATGGTATCTTTGGCATACNTAGGGGGCTAAGTGCACACAATGTAAAAAGGAAAGCCTCCTTGGCTCCTTTAAATAGAACCCCCTAGCTCATTAGAATGGTTGGTTAGATTTAGTTTAATTTTGTCTTAGGGTAAGTTTCTTTTTATGCAAGTTATTATTTTCATGTCTTAAAATCTTTCCTAGCTTATTTTGTCTCTTCATCTCAATCTTTCTTTTACATCTTTCAATCTTATTGAGCTTATTTAGTTATCATATTAATCTAATAAAAGCTTTCATAACACTTTCTACCACCTTTGCATGTAACTTTGGAGTCGTTTGGTTTGTAGAATGGGTTAGGGTTTGTTTTGGTGTCGTGGCTTATTTGGTAGCTTATTTAGTGTCTAAAACTAGTTTCTTAATAAGTTTTTATAAGTTTCTATCAATCTAAATCATTAGTTTTCATTTCTAAAAACGTTCCAGCTTTATTTTTTGAATTTAGCGAGTCAGATTTTTAGGGTTTAGCGAGTTGGGGTAAAAAAAATATTTTTATAGCGAGTATAGTCTTTTTTCAGCGAGTATCAAATCTGTTTTTAGCGAGTATGGAACTTTAGTTTAGCGAGTATCAAATAGTTTGTTAGCGAGTTTCATCTTTTTCTGCGAGTATGAAAATGTTAGCGAGTATGGGTCTTGTGGTTTAGCGAGTATCATCTTAATTCCAGCGAGTATTGTTTGTTTTCGTTAGCGAGTATCAACTTTAAAATAGCGAGTATGACTTTCTATCTAGCGAGTATGGATTTTAAGATAGCGAGTATGGATTATTTTTGAGGTCTTGTGTCTTTTATCTTTTTTAGCGAGTTTCATTTATTTTATAAGCCGAGCTAGGCTTTTATTCACCTCATCGTTAATCAAGTGAGGTTTCATTTCTTTAATATCTAATCGAAACTCCGTCAAAATTTCTTAAAATCTTTTTAGTTTTATTTTAACTTAGTTAACTTTCTTTTCACATTAGTTTAAGTTTTATTACGTTTTATCTTTTATCATTTCTTTAGTTTAACTTTTCTTTTCGGTAATTGAAATCAAAACTCCAAAAACATTTTTCTTTTTACTTTCTTTTATACTTAGTAGTTTTAATTTTATTTTCATTTAATTTACGTTGTCTTATGTTTTCTTTTCTTGTTCAACTTATTTCTTTTAAACTCGTACTTTATTTCATTTAAGTTTTAAACAAGTTTTCGTAGTATAAACAAAAACCAAATCTATTCTTTCAACTAATTCATCTCACGTAACTCACGACTCGAGTGACAAGATCAATTCAACCCTCGTTGGGACAACGATCCGTGGTTTACAAGCTTACCCTTGCTAGATTACGACGATCATAAGGTAAAATGCAATTAGTCAAATCTTCTCCCATAATTTTAGGCCATAATTGTTAAAAGTTTTTTGAATTTAAAAAGCTAACCCAGGAAGGAAGACTTGCAAAACTTATGATAGAAGATTCATAATATTCTGTCAATTAGTTCACCGAATCGGGCATTAAAGTACCCGTGGCTTTCCTAAACATAATCACTCCCACATAACCCTTCACAGTCATCATTAGATTGTTCCTTTTTTTTTCCTGAATGATTTCCAATTCACATTCATCGTCTACTTTTGTAGACCTTCATTACTTTTAATTTAGGTTGAACTAATTGTAATTTTTTCGCAGGATTCATACTAATCCACAAGGAACACCTAAAACAAGCTTTTGTTTTCGAACATGTGGACTCTCTCATTCATTTGCTGTTGAAGGTAAATGCACACTATTGATCTTCATTTATCTTATTATATACTGTAATTAGGAAGTAAAGTATATTTTTTATATAGGTAAACCTTTGATAAAATTTACGTGCAACAAGGTTCTTGGTGGATGAGACCAAGGAATCCTTTTTTTGCAATCTAGAAAATGGGTTCTTCAACTTGAAGGTATCAAAGAGAATGTTATGAGTAGCAGTTTTGTGAATTTTGGTGAATGGTTTAAGTAAAGTATATGTAGGCTTTTTAAGTGTGTCTTTTATTATAATTACAAGTGTTCACTTTACAAGTTTAGGAAAGAAAAATGTTTGTGAACTACAAGCTCTTATTCTACTATGTGGAAGCTTTAACGTTAAGAAGTTCATATGTGAGTAGTTATTTAAGAATGTTGTTTTTTCTGCGTTAACAAAATACGTTTCTTATTTATTTTTTGGATAATTAGATAAAGGCTTGATCTTCTGTTGAGCAACTTGATGCCACTATTCCCTCTCAAAGGTTTATGCTCATGTACATCCTAATTAGCTTCATTGTTTTTTGTTCTGTTCAATTTGTATTAGACGAATAGACGATGTATAGAAGAGCAACCAAAATGAGAGCAACCAAAATGGGTTAATGTTCTCCTAATGTTGCCGTGTACTAAAAAGTCTAAACTCAACCTATACAAGCTTAGCCTCAAAACTTTGCACCTCTTAGACTTTGACCTTTTCCGTGTTGGTTTAATTTACTATTGTTTTCTCAATTAAAAATATAATAATGTCTTCATCTCACTTATCCCTAATTATGAACCAACTAAAAGGTACATATCTTGAGTGATATGAAAAATGAAGCTGCAGATTAGCACATGAAAATGCTTGTGTTGGGATATGAGTTGAATAACGGAAAATTGTTCATGTATAGCCTGCAAAGCTTTAAAAATGGTAACTTGGAGTCTTACTATAAAGAGTTTAACTTCATGACTACACTATCCATATAGAATGTGAAAAGAGTTTCTAATCTATCTCTTTTTGTTGCTATCAAAATTGAAAAAAAGAAAAAGAAATGAAGACACCGTTGATGTTATAAACTATTTGAATATGCTTACATATATATTTGAAACTACGAGTTATTGATATGGTTATAGNGGTGTGATCCAAGAAGTTACACGAGTGATCTACTTATAGGGTAGATGATTACATATAAACCCTAATGGGTCGGGCTAGTAATCTAAGAGTGAATAGACATAAGCCCATAATATTAAATTACAACACTCCTCCTTGGATATTCACCATTTATCATACGCTATAGACTGCCTCATTAAAAACCTTATCAAGAAAAAACCCAGTGGGATAAAAACACTTGATGAAGGGAAAAAGAGTGCAGTGCGCATAATACTCCTCCTCAATTTAATATATATCTTTCAAGCATCGTATGCTAATCTTCTAAACGAGTTTCTCGTATACTTTTGTTGGCAGCGACTTTACAATGAAGTCCATCAAAATTGATGATGTTACAAATAAGTCCTGCAAAAATGACAAAATATATGTGTAGCTTGCAACCCAATATCAAATCAATTGGTTGAAAAGTATACAATGCATGTACAAATATTAAAAGAGAAAAATACACTCTCGTGATACACATTAATTACAAAATTGGCATCCAAACCTCAATTGCAGTTATGTATGGTACTTGAGGACCAATTATTTCTTTGAGACATGTGCAAAAGCAATTTATATAATATGCGTCCAAAATCATTTGATCCATATACGGATTCATTCAACTTTATCAAATAAAGTTATTGAGAACTTTATTAATCGTATCTAGAAGTTGAAGTTGTAAGCCATGCTTGAGACATTACAGATCATTCATGAGAGCTCTAATAAAACTCATTTAGAGCGAATTAAATATTTCAATATTGATTGTCTCGTGAAATATCAATAAGATATTTACATCCACCTCGAGACAATATACATTTTAATAATCAACTTTGTGTTTTTGTGAATTTATTTATTCACAACTCATGTCTTAAAAGACATAACTTTAGAGCTCTTATTTCGCATTTGCACAAAGACTGATATATATCCAATAGATTTTACACATTCATGTGTATGGACTTCATGTCCCAATACTTCTCGTATTTTTACGAGATTGCGTCTTTTCATGTTGGCCAATCATTTTGTTGGACGCACTTTTGAATAATAATTTATTTATGATCCTCATTATGCATAATAGCAAGCGTTATATTGTATGCAAACAAACTTATCGATGTCATTTTGTTTCGATTCCATATGATTCTAGACATCATAGAATTTATTGAGATCTCATTAACTATTTGAGGTTCGTTTGGAACCTTCATGTCTAGTGTCTCTTTATGAGACTATCATGGGGTCTTTTATACCTCGAACAACCATCTTGTTTTCATGCTCCATATTTTTCATCGAGGATTTGATTTGGAATCGATTTGTCTACCATGCTTAAGGCATGTCATAATAAAATAGTGTCCTTAAGGGACAACTTATAATCAGAGCATGAGTAGCTGAAATTTTGTTTTTAGCCAATGTTTATTTATGGCCATTAGATTATCCATTTTAATAATCAATTCATAAAATTTCTTTCGAGGATCAATAGAATATGATAATTCATTCTGAATTTGCAGCTACTTCTCTCCTCCTGAAGGAATTATCCATCTTCTATATCCCATATATGTGCATTTAGGTGGAGTAATTTGCACACAAAAAAAACTGAAATGGGATATGTTTGGTTTACAACCAAAACCAATTATAAAAGGGAGGATTTATAATAACATATTGGCATGATGCTAATTTGTTTGTTGTGTATATTATAATATAGCCCCATATAATAACAAAAAATTTCTCTCAATGTCATTGAAGATTTTAAGTAATTCATCGAATATTCATGATGAAATGCTTACTCTGAAATGTTAGGCTCATTTTGAGCTATTAATCATGCAAACTTGAGGTTGCAATTAGATTACCATTTAGACGATGCATCGATTTTAAACTCTAAATGGTTCATACAATGGATTTTTATGCCTACATATATCCATTTATTTTCTTTCCAGAAAACTGAGGAATTGAGTCCCCATTCTAGTTGATAGATTTAATAATCAACTTCTTTTGAGAGATAAAAATATTAGATTGAAGAATCTAATCATTTTATAGTTTCTGCATCATTAATGACTCGCGATGGTATAACCGGTCATGCCAAAAAATATTATAGTTATTATTGCTCATAAACTTAAGTTTATGGCTGTGATTAGCTTTTACTAATCTTTATATAATGCATGTCGAGAAAGATATAAAAGAATATAATATATCTTTAATACTTAACGTCGTTTCTCATGACAATTTTATATTTCTTTTGTGGAGCAAAATGCGCTAGCACAGATTTTTAAATCTATGAATATAGTGTGTAATATCTTTGACACACTTGTATTCCATATACATTACATTGCATTTTTTCATAAATAGCATTTTGTTTGCTCCTTTCTTATTGTATTTTCGCCACCAGTAGTGGTTTGTCATTGTCAAACTACCTCGACCATAGCATTTACCATGATAAATGATCTTTAACCATTTATCGTTACATTATCACATTCACATGAGACAATAAGGATCTCACATTGATCATTATATCTCATTCACTTGAAAGAATGGAGATCTTTATGTTGCAACTTGAGGTTGCCAACAAGTTTCTTTTAACACGACAATATGGAGCAAATTTAGTAAACGGGTTTATCATGTTTGTTCAAACATGCCCATTTCTTTTATATCAAAGCATCGTTCTCGATATATGAGTATATTCGAGGCATTAACCATCTCATCACATTTTTTCTTTTCATCATTCAGATGTACTACTTAATATTGCGAAAAATGTGCTCGCATTTGCAAGAATCTCTTGCTTATGATGGTCAAATCTTTCTTTTAAATTTTGACATACATTTAACGGATCTTTCACCGTTATATATTTTCTGTTTAATTAAGATCTAACACTNTTTTTTTTTTTAATGCAACTTGAGGTGCATTCAATATTAGCGAGCTTTCAGAGAGTTACTCTCTTTCAATGGTAATCTATCTTTTAGATTTTATCAGATGTTTAACGAAACTTTTACCGTTAAAACATTCCCTTTTGAGGTCCCCTAAAGAAGAAGACGGGGGAATACCACCCTTGTGGCGCACTCTAGTAAAGAGGCATTTGATTGGTTCTCCCACATTATAAGTGGTAAGATGAATCTTAGCACTAAAACAAAAATAAAGTGGAGCAGTAAAACAAAAATATTGGATGCTAGATGATATAAAGTGATGCAAAATATAGCATTCACGATATGACTGTTAAAATACTTGTAATACACGCCTTAGCACATTCTCTCTTTTTATCCATTCAAAATGCATCTAATCACTTGCTTTTGGAAGCAATAAGTTTATAAAATTTTGCAATAAATAAATAACACTCTGTTGTTTAGGAGTAATAAAGTAATAACTGGTGGTAATAGAGATTTCAATTCTTACGTACAATAGGTAAGGATTACAATCACTGAAAAATATGATTTATTTGCCAATGATTTACAAAGTATGGCTTTTTACGTCATGACTCTTTAAATAATTATATGCCAACAATATTCTTGTACTATAAAAGAAAGTTAAATATTTACCTCTTGTTTTGATCAATGAAAACAATAACCAGATAACATAATCGGGTTCCAAACATATCTCTCTACCTTGAGATCATATCTTTTTCGTTTAGCAAACATTTTATATATTACCATATTAAGATTCTTTTTTCATATATTAAAATAAAAACAGTGTTAATATACGCATAGGTCACAACTAAAAGAAACACTATTTATATGACAGTAGCACATTTATAATTTCATAAGAAGGATTTGATCCACATTAATTTATTAATAGTGTACTAATAGTCATTCTCAGTATGTTGTGTATACTATATGTGGATCTCTATCATAACAAAAAGTAATGTATAAACCGTGAATTGGTATATGTATCCACTGCTACACATTAATTATAATTAAGATAGTATACAATCATAATTTTCTTTTTTTTAATCGAATTATACAACTATGTGTGACATTAAAGTAAATAAACAAGACATAAACAAATCAAATAAACAATTATAAGATTAATAACAATAAAAGTTAGTGATCTATATAAATCAAATTGGAACTTGAGCTTGAGGTTCCAATATTCTTTTTCAACATAACATAAAGTTATGATTTTGATCTTTATAAAAAGACCATATTAGAACTTGAGGTTCTAATTATATATATACATTTTTTTTTACTCATAACTTGTGGTTATGAGATTTTTTCAGTCATAACATGAGGTTATGATTTTTTTTTTTTTTCTTCATATTGATTCTTGAAAGAACCATATTAGAACTTTGAGGTTCTATTTTTTTCCTAACATAACATGAGGTTATGTTATTGATCAATTGATCAAACCATACTAGAACTTGAGGTTCTAATGTATTATCTCTTACATAACTTGAGGTTATGTGATTTTGATTATGTTCATCGTAGTAGAACTTGAGGTTCATACTTTTTTTTTTTCCTAAACATAACGTGAGGTTATGATATTGTGATTCTCTTGAGAAAATAATAATTGAACTTGAGGTTCATTAAAAGAGATACAATAACTTGAGGTTATTGTATTTTTAATTTATTCATTGTAATAAAACTTGAGGTTTTATTATGAATAAATATAATCATAACATGAGGTTATGATATTGATTCATGAAAGAATCACATTAGAACTTGAGGTTCTAATAATTTTTTTTTTCAACCATAACATGATGGCTATGTTGTTTTGATTCTTTCTTTGTAGTCATGATAAAACATCTATTGTTTTTGTAAATTACATGAGAGTTTGAAAAATTAACAATAAAATATAACATAATTCTCGTTATGTAATCACAATAGAACATTTGTTGTTCTTGTAAATCACAATAAAATATAACATAATTCTCGTTATATATACACATATTAACTTGTGGATAATTATAACGATTAATAACCGTTATTATTTATTTATAATTTAATAATAATAGTAATAGTGCTAATAATAATAATTAGAAGTCGGAAGGTGCGTTATATATAACGTCTTCGATTTAATAAGAAATGTTAAATAACGTTGAAAAGACGTTTGTTAATATTTCTCAATTAATGAGGAAACGTCAAATAACGACGAGACGAAGTTCTAATAATTATTATTAATTACTATTAACGAGAATATGTTTATAAGAAATGAACGAGTCACTAAACCTTTCGAGGGCACGTGTATCGAGACTTACCTTTTTATAAGATTAGGGAGTCGTGTTAGAGTAGGTCGAGTTACGGATTAATTAACGTTAATAGATCCGACTTTTATGGCTTAACGGACTTATTGGGCTGACGAGTCCAATAAGGGCCCGAGAAGCATAATAGTGGAAAGCTATTAATGGGAAATTCATCCTTACGACTCATTGACCCACGCGACTTAACTTTTGGGTTAATAATCGATACGAAAGAGTTATGGAGCTATATCGGGTTGACGAATTCGATAAAGACTCGATGACTTGTTCGAGGAGCTTATTAAGCTAAATATTAAGAACGTTTGACCCAACAGGAGTTGACTAAGTGTGTCGGTCTTCGTTTTGGCATGAGTTCACTTGAGTTGGAGTCGTGTCATCACCGCACACACAAGATACCAAACATACATCTAAAGAATGCAACGATAACATTTAATGAGAATATATTCTATTTTCTTTACATATAAGGTTACGAAGTTCGGATAAGATACTAAGACGAGCTTATTTAATAGGTTGTGCCGAGCCCGCAGTGCCGTGACTTACTAGTGTTCGTGTTTGCTACTTGTATCACCTCTCGACTGCTACTAGAGGTGAGTTCATAGCCCCTGTTTTATCGTTTTCTCTTTGGGGGAGAATACATGCTCTTTGCTATACTCTTCTTTATACCTTCTTCTAAATGGGTCTTTCTGGAGTATTGCGATGTTATTGATGTTTGCTATGAATTGTTGCGTGAGTATTATGGGCTATGTTATTTATATGTGTCTATTATTGGCTATGTCGTTGGTATGTTTATATTATTGGTTATGTTGTCGATATGTTATATTATGGTTTATGGATTAAGTATGCGACTGCTGTGTGGTACTATCTGCATCCTGCAGGTGTATGATAGCATGACTACTAGTGCAGTATTAGCTATAGTGTGCACCTATAGGAATTCCCCTTTTTATGCATGTTATGAAATTGTTATTGAGTCATGCTTTATTATATGAACCCTTGCGTTGTGTTGGTTTGTGTTTGACTCTATGAACTCACCAGCGTAAGCTGACCCGTTTTAGCATGTATTCTCAGGTACTTTGTAGGTTGTGATATGTTGGTTGCTACTGAAGGTTTGGTGAGCGTTGCGGGTACAAGGATCAGTCATCGGCCCAAACTCTGATAATAAATAATTTGGGACCTATCTTTATTTATTTTGGGCTTGCTACATTCGGGTTGTAAACCTTAAATCCTTACTTTAACCTTTTATCAAAACTTATTTATGATTATTCTGTTCTGTATAACTGTGTTGTGTATCAATCCAAGTAGCACCCCGAACTTTGATAAGTCTTCCGCTGTACCAGATTTTGGGGGTGCTACAAAAGAGCATCTAGTCGCTCAAGAATGTGTTGAAGGGCAATGTGGGTTTCATCTTGGACTTGGTGAAGCATGATTTTTATGCTTTCACTTATTTTCGTCGCTCGCTCACATTTTGAGCAACTATGGCGAGGATTGGGTAGGATGGAGTCATTGGTTGATGGTGGTGGTGGTGGAACATTGGTGGTTTGTTGAGTTGAGGTTGGGTTAGCAATAGAAGAGAGCAAGGTGGTTTGAAACTCCATTGCTTGATGGAGGTGTGTGTCAACCATGCTCTTGAAAGCTGATAATGCTTAAATTATAAACGTTTTTAGTTCCGTTATTGTTAGTTTTGTGCATCATATTTTGTCATATTTTCATCATTTGTTACTTAATCTTGGAAAAGTGTTTATACAAGTAAATGTAGCTAAGAACAGGAAAAAATGATGAAAAGATGGGGAATTGAGGTGAATGTGCACAATTGGAGATTTTCGAGAAGGAAACAAGTGAAGAACCACTCAAGGACTCAATGATTTGATAGATTCCAGATTTCTACGTTTATATATCAAGGAAATATCAAGTTCTATGGAAGAAATCAGTACCAAAATAAAGGAGAAAGCATGCGACAAGAAATTACCAAGAAAAGTGAAAAATGTGAGTACAGGTAGCATCCATCCGATCGGATGCAACCCGCATCCGATTCGGATGGACAAGGCAATAGAACCCATCTGATCGGATGGAATCAATACCGATCGGATGGGAAGTGACTGCAGTTACAAAGTTGCATTTATTGGGGAATTTACTCTTCATTATCATTGGTGGCTGATCATTTCTAACTCATAACTCTTAGAGGACGTTTTACCTTGGAGAATAAGTGTCTTAGAGGCTATAAATTAGTATCCAAGGCTAGATACAAAGTGTACCAATCTAAATCTTAGTAAAGGCTTACACCAAGTCCTTACTACCTTATTATTATTGCCCGAAAGGTTACTAGAACAGTAGAAACGTCCAGGAAACTTTGAGTTAGAGTCTCAATAGTTTGGTTCGAGTGTGAAGTTGTTTATTTGTCTTAGTAGTCGATTGGAGGAGCGTGGTTGCTATAGTTCCATAATTCTAGTTCTTGTAATTCTCAAGCTAGGTACATCTTGTTTATTTACAATGAATTATTGTTATTTTGAGTTTAGTGAAAGTTTTGTTTACTACTTGTGTTTTGATATGATTGTTATGGAGTAATTTGGTATATACTTGTTTGTATGATGTAATTAGTCATGGAGTATTCTTTTCTTTAAAAAGGTGATGCATGAAAACGCTTCTTATTTTATGAGGTTGTTGGGATAATATCTAATGTTGCTTAATTTGTGGATAAAAACATCTTTGTGAAATATTGGTCGAAAGGGTTTTCTAAATGTTTTTATTCCAAAAAGTTAGTGCACGAATTAGTATGGAATATGATGTGTGACAAGCATCATGTTTACTCTTTAAAATGGATTTGAGAAGATTTCATACGAAATTAGGCCAAAAGGATTCGTAAGAATTCATAAGGAAAGAATTTCTTTTTAAACAACATTGTGTTAATGGAATTGTTATACTAGTTATATTAGGCCGAAAGGAAGTAACTAGCTGATTGAATTATAGTAATGACTTTACATAATAAACACCATTGATTGTTGGTCATTCATATAAAAGTTGTGCATCATAACAAGTTTACACCAAGCTTAATAGGAATACTCCAAATGATTGATTGCGGTATTACACACAAGTATATGTTTTAGTTAATTTGGTTACTTATAAATTTTGAATTTTTACTCAATTAGGATTGACAACCCTTTTTGCACAAAAAAGTTGCGTAATACATTAATCACTAAATCTCTTGGGAAGATCTCGACTTACCCACCTTTACTAAAACGGACGAGTATACTTGCTCGTATGTGTTAAATAGTTAATCGGATAAGCGTGTTTATAAATTTAAAACTTGTACACACCCGTAGCACATCAAGTTTTTGGCGCCGTTGCCGGGGATTTGACTAGATTTCTTTATATTTTGTTTGTAATTCAGAAAATTCGAGTTGGTATTTTAATAAGTAAAAGAAGAAGAAAGAAAAATTTTTGGTTTTTCAACCAACCGAATCGGATGGATAACTATCCGATCGGTTGGATGAATCGGTAAATTTTTTTTTAGTTTTTTTTTATGTCTTATTTTGCAGTTAATTTGTTATTTAATGATTAATTAATGATATTAAGTTTTAAATTAGTTTTATTGTTAGATTAATTATAAGTTAATTTGTTATTTAAGCAGTCATTTAATTTATGTCAATTAAGATAAAATTAATGTTATTAATGTTTTTAATGTTTAAGTTTAATGTTTTTGTTTTAATTTAATTCTTAAATTAATTAATTAATAGTAATTAAAGTTTTATTGAATATTAAAGTCATTAGAATAATTGTTAAAAGTTATGTTATAATTAGTTTATAATAATAAGTTAATTTAAATATAAAAAAAATATTTCAGGATCGATCCATCCGATCGGATGCAACCCGCATCCAATTCGGATAGTGATGTGCAGGAAACCATCCGATCGGATGGATGACAAACCGATCGGATGGTTGCCTCGGTAAAATTTTTAGTGATTTTTATTTTAAGTTGTTTTTTGTGATTATAGTGTTTTAGTTTATTGATTTACTTGGTATTGTTTCATTTTAAGTGTATTTTTGATTATGACTAACCCTAATGCTAATGATTTGGTTGTTTTGTTGGTGGTTATGTTATAGTTAGTAATTTACTTTAGTGAAATGGAGAGTTTGAGTCAAATATCGGAATACTTAAGGAACTTGGAGGATATGTTCAAAGATTCAGGTGATTCTTTGGAAAGATTGGAGAGCATGTTGGAAAAAGCTAAGGCGGATTTGGAAGATGGAGAAATAGTTGGAGAGAATGATGTTTGTTTGCCTAAGGAAACTAAGAAAAGAGTTGTTGTTTTCACACGAGCTCCTCCTAAGGAGTTTGATGCACCACACATGAGGTTTGCCACACCTTGTGCGGTGGAAGGAATCAAAGCTTGGGATGCGCAACTTAATATGGAGTATGGGGACAACTATATCACGGAAGATGTCTTAGACAAGCTTGGTTTTTGTTCGTCTTGACTATGAGGATTATGGTAGAAAGAAGGTTAAAGATGTGAAAGTGAACATTCACGGGCACATTTTTAAGGTTGACTTTGTTGTTCTTGATTATTGCAATTCTGATAAACCGGAAGTTGTTTTTGGTAGGGATTTTCTTGTGACTACTAAATGTACGGTGGACTTTGCACTTAGTGAGTTGAGGATCAATATAACCGATTTGGAGGAAGAAAAAGAAGTAGATGTTATGATAGCAGAATTATGTGAAGGCATGGATGATAGAAAGGAAGGAAAGGAAGAGGTTTGTAAGATGAGAAAAGCAAATAGGAAGAAAGCACCACTAAACAAAATTACCCAACCCTCCAACCCAAAAGTGACTAATTCCACATCATCATCATCATCATTACCTAGTACACCACCAAATTCACCGAAAGTTACCTAACCATTAACCAATGAACAAAGAGAAGCTATTTTGGAAAACTGAGAAGCTAAAATTCATGAACTCATGGAGAAGAAACCGGTTATTGAGGTGTTGAACAATTACATGACCTATAGGAAGAAGTTGGATTCGGTCATGATGGCCAGATCGAGGTTAGAAGATAAAACATTTGATGAAGTAGAAAGGGAGAGAATAGTAGAGAATGGACTTCCTAAAAAGATGAGTGACCCGGGAAACTTTCTTTTGCCAATTAAGGTGAACGGGACAACTCCAATGTATGCATTGGCCGATACGGGGTCAAGCGTAAGTGTGATGCCATATCCGTAGTATCAAAGGTTAGGACTTAACAACCCACAACCTAATCAATCAAACCTTACTATGGCGGATAATTCAAAAGCAAAAGCTAAGAGGGGAAGTAAAGAATGTACGTGTTCAAATAGGTTACCAAGCATTTTTGGCCGATTTTCTAGTACTTAACATTTGGGTGGATAAAGAATTACCAATTTTGTTGGGGAGACCGTTTTTGAGAACAAGTGGGGCTATAATAGACATGGGGCATGGAACTATGACTATTGATGATGGAATTCTTAAGCATACTTATTACCCTAAGCCTAGGAAAGGAAGGAAAGATAGTATTGACGATGAAGAGGAAGAATACTTTGGTTGTTTTGAAGTTGGTAGAGACGAGGAAGGATGGCCTAAGTATGGGCCAGTTACCCCTAGTTTCTTTGATATTGAAGATTAAATGGAAAAAGCTCTAGCAATGGAGGCTTTCTTTAACCCATTTAAAATTTTCTTGTGTTTAACAAACATACAAATTTTCTTGGATCGTTACTGGTTCAACTTAAAAATTTGGAGTGGGGACCCGATGGACCTAGCAACTACAAGAAGGAAGATGGTGATGGGGAATGGCATGTCAAATTCGATATCGTATGCCCGAGTGGAAGGAACTTTGCAAGAAGGTTCAAAACACAAAAGAACAACCGGAAGTTATCCGGAAAGTATGAAAGTGAAGACATTCTTAGGAATGAGTATTTTCAAGGCTAAATGATCAAGTGGAGCAAGTTTCAAGAATAAAGCACTTCTTGTGCTAGTTTGTTTGTTTCAATTTTTAATTTCATGCATTTCTATTTGCATTTCAAGTTTATGGTTAAGACTTTCTTAGTTGTTATGTTTTATTTCTTAATATGATTATGGTGTTCAAGTTTTTAGTTAAGTTCTTTAGTAATTAGTTTTGTTAGAGTTAGAAGTTATAGACCAATTTTGGTAGTGTGGTGGAAAATTTACATACAAAAAGGTTTTGAGAAAATAAAACACATTAGTTGCTTGTATCAAGTAAACTAAGTGTTGAGGCTTTGGAAAATTAAGTTTTTACAAAAATTCAATCCGAAATGGATGGATGAAAAGCTGATCGGATGGAATTGAATATATAAGCCTAAACTTTCAAAAATCACAAGAAACCTACACGCACACAATCCGCCAAAATTGGGTCTAAAAATTCGACTACATAGAATTGATTTAGAGTTGCAGGAGTGTTAGGATATCATCCATGGCTCCAAAACAAGTAAGTAACATCATCAATTTGTTTTAATTAGATTTTAATTCAGATTATTTGAATTAGGTCAAGATTTGGGTATTTTTGATATAGTTTGAATTAAGATGTAAGAGGATAAGTGGGTAATTGACTGAGGAAATCATTGCAAAAAGAATTAGATTGATTGATTAAGTCTTGAGAAAGAATTAATTGATTGAATTTTCGAATTAAATTGGGTTTACGTTTTGAAGCAAGTTTGTTTGCAATTGATGATTCCCAGATGTTATATGATTGTTAATTAGTAATGTTTGGATAATGCTGTTAGGAATTATTGATTCCTGATGACGGATCCTGCTGAAGACCAACTGGTTTCTGGTGATGCTGGATCCTGCTGACTTACTTGGTTCCTGCTGATATAGTACATCTGTAGGAATGTAATAGAATAGATAGAGTTTACTTATTTTAGGACAAGATATGTAGAATATCTTTCATATTTTTCTCATTATTTGTTTCTTGTAAGAAGGTTTAGGGTTTCTTGTAGTATAAAAGGAACCCTCGGTCAATGAATTATGTACGAGTTCAGAAAAGAATATTAGTTATTAATAAACGATCCATAGAGGATCAAAGTGTTCTTAGTAGTTTGTGTTATTCTTGTATTTGAGTTCTGCTATAGAATACAAGTTACAGAGATTTTCTATTAGTGTGTTTGTGATTACATGAGCATTACTAACGATCTATATAGGCTCGAAGATCTACCAAGGTCTTAAGTTTCAACAAGTGGTATCAGAGCCTCGGGAGAGTCTCTGTGATACTAAGAACAACATCTCTTTTCGACCTTCACAATCAAAACAATGCCAGGATCATCTGATGACTCTGAAGTCACTCAACCACTCAACTCCACAACCTTACATCAACTCAACCTCACCAACAGCAATGCAAAATTTCCCTATCTCAAGAGGGAGGAATATGATTTTTGGGCAATGAAGATTCAGAACTGGATCACTAACTGTGATTATCATCTTTGGAATGTTATTCTTAATGGGAATAAGTTTAGGAAGACCACCAAAGATCCTGTTGGTAACCTTACCTTCCTTGCTCCTACATCTGCTGAAGAGATTTTAGCTGTTCAGAGAGAGAACAAAGCTAGAACTATTCTTCTTCAGGCTATACCAGACGATCACATGGGTGATTTCCACTACAAGGACGATGCAAAGGATATCTGGATGGCCATCAAAGCTAGGTTTGGTGGAAACGACGATTCAAAGAGAATGAAGAAATCAATGCTCAAACAGCAGTTTCAAGAATTCCAAATCTCAAAGGAAGAAGGAGTGCACAAGGGGTATGACCGATTTCAAAGGATTCTCAGTCAGTTAAACCAGATGAAGGCCAAGCCAGACAATGAGGACTGCAATGCCAAGTTCTTACGATCTTTACCTCCATCTTGGTTGCAAGTAAGTATTGCCCTCAAAGCTAAAGGTGGGTTAGATAATCTCACTTTTGATGATCTCTACAACAAGCTCAAAACTCTTGAGCCTGATGTGAGAACTCACACCCGTTCATCCACTCCCACTTACTCAGCTTTTGTGAGCACCACCTCCAATAAGTTGACTCATGCTGCAAGCCCATCTTCATCAGCATCATCCTCCTACATCACTTCTAGACCAAAATCTCATTCACAGTCTAGTGATGTGATGGAAGAGGTACTTCATTCTTTTGTTGCTGAGTATGAAGATCAGCAGCAACTGGCCTATGAGGATTTTGATCAAGTGGACCCGCTGGATTTGGAGGAGATGAACTTGAAGTGGCAGATGGCCATGCTCTCAGTGAATGTCAAGAGGTTTGAGAAAAAGGCTGGGAGGAAGTTCAACTTCAGGGGAAGAGATCCAGCTAGATTTGATAGAAGAAAAGTCAAGTGCTATACTTGTGGTCAGGTGGGTCACTTTGCAAGAGAGTGCAAGGGTAGGAAGGCTGATGATGATGTCAGGTACTCTGCCTATCAGCAGAAGCAAGTGGAAGCTGGAGATGCTAAAGCCATGATCTCTATGGATGAGCATGTGAACTGGAAGGTGCATGAGCCTGAAAGTGATGATGACAAGAGTAATGGTAATGAGCAGAGTGGAATGCTGGCTTGGTGTGACACAGAGGATGAGCATGATCAGTTTGCCTTTATGGGCATTTCTCAGGTACATAACTGTGTCTTTGGTTGTGATGAAAAATATAATGCACTTAAGGAGTCTTATGATGAATTGAAACCTAAATACAATGCATGTTATATAGAACTTCAATCTCACAAAAATGCTTTAAAGACCTTAGAACAACAGAAAATTTGGTTTCAAAAGAATCAGCTTGCTTATGAAGAAAAGATAAGGGTGTTAGAAAGAGATTTGGCAAGTGCTACAAATGAGTTAAAATATTCTGAGAAAGAAAAAGCTAAAGTAGATTTAGAAAAACTAGAATTACAAGAGAAGCTAGATAGTGAAGTGGCTAGGCATAATCAATGGTTAATTTCAGGTGATAAGCTAGCCAAACTGCTCTATGGTAGTCAATCTGTTAGATCTGAGATAGGTTTAGGTTTTCAGAAATATGTCGGTGTAGAAGCAATAAATGATAGGTCTAAATCTACACTAGCAGGATTAGCAAATTATGTAAAAGAAGGAGAATTGCATGCTATCCCTGGACCTATTAGAAGAGACCATATGCCCACCACCAAGACTACAGACTTTGATGGATCACACCATCTATATGGCAAAAAGTCAAGTGACTTGCCAGACCCTGATTGTAACACTAATGACTTTGTCTTTTGTTCTGACAGTGACAAGTCCTCAGACCAAGGGTCTACCACTTACACCAGCTGTGATTCAATTGAAAAGTCTGACCCTCCTAAGACCCCACCCAAGCCTACACCTAAGAGTCGTTACAAGTCTGTTAGAGTTGCTGCTGATGAACCCAATTCAGAGACAGCTTCCCTTGAAGACTTGTCATTTAATTCTCTGCAAAATAGTGTTTTTAATTCTATAAAAAACAATTTTGTTAATGTTCGTGGTTTAAATACTTTTCCATGTAATGGAACATCTTCTACTTTGAATAAATCTTCTAAAAAGAAGAAATGTTTTGTTTGTGGTAGTAAGTTTCATTTGATTGAGGATTGTACCTTTCATGAGCAGAGAATGGGTGTTTGTGCTAACCAAAAGAGCCCTAGACCAATGTGGAAAAATGTTACTGCTATACCATCATATGTTCCACAAGCAACCCATAAAACCAGCAAACACATTTCTCCTGATAAGTTAGTTTCTGCTGACAAGGATGTTTCTGCTGGTAGAACCTCTCCATCTGTTTGGAGAAGATCTGTTGCTAGACCATTGGTGCGACCAACTAGTACTTATTTTCAAAATGGTTATTCACCTGGATTTCATGACTCAATGTATATGGGATAGGGATATTGGGATACTGCTGTTAAGTCCTCAGCAGGTTGTTCTTGGAAGCATATGAGACCTAATTTTGAAAAAGGGACCAAGAACAATGGTGGATATTATATATCTACATGGCATAACTCCTATGATCCACAAGGCAGGCTCAAGTCAGTAATGACTTGAGTCTCCACTTTGTACTAATTTTTGTATCATTTATGTTGTTGTTGTAGGATCACCCTCTTAAAAGTAAAGCAGTAGGCATAGTGGATAGTGGTTGTTCCAGAAGCATGTTAGGGAACAAAGGATTGCTGCATAATTTTGTACCCATCAATCAAGGAGGCTCTGTGACTTTTGGTGGAGGAGAAGGTAGAATCACTGGGAAAGCAACCATCAGAACATCTAAGTTGGACTTTCAGAATGTGTACTTTGTGTAGGAACTGCATAACTTCAATTTGTTCTCAGTCTCACAAATTTGTGACACCAAGAACAAAGTCTTCTTCTCTGAGGATGAATGTCTTGTGCTCTCTAAAGATTTTAAGCTTCCAGAAGATACAACTATTCTGCTGAGAGTTCCAAGAAGTCACAATTTATACACATTCAACTTGAATGATGTCCAACCTGCAGGTGATCTAACATGTTTGGTGGCTAAAGCATCCCTAGATGAATCTACCAAATGACATAGGAGGATGGCTCATGTGAACTTCAAGACCATCAACAAGCTTTCCAAACTTGGTCTAGTTGATGGGCTTCCTTCCAAATTCTTCACCAATGAACACAATTGTGTTGCCTGCAATAAAGGAAAGCAACACAAAGCCTCCTACAAAGCCATTAAAGCTGTGAGCACTATCTCTGAACCTCTTCAGTTGCTGCATATGGATCTCTTTGGTCCAACTCAAATTAGAAGTATTGATCACAAGTACTTCTCTCTGGTAATCATTGATGACTATAGCAGGTTCTGTTGGGTTTTCTTTTTGAGAACTAAAGATGAAACTTTTCCAACTGTAAAAGAATTTATTACCCTTGTTGAACCAGCTAAACAAAAAGGTTAAATGCATTAGGTGTGATAATGGGACAGAGTTTAAAAATGCCTTGTTAATTGAATATTGTGGGTCTAAGGGGATAAAAAGGGACTATAGCAATCCAAGAACCCCACAACAAAATGAGGTTGCTGAGAATAAGAATAGAACCTTGATAGAGGCAGCAAGAACTATGCTTGCAGACTCTAAACTACCCACTATGTTATGGATTGAAGCAGTAACCACTGCTTGTTATGTTCTGAATAGGGTGTCCATCACTAGACCTCATAACAAGAAACCTTATGAATTTCTCACTGGAAAAGTTCCCAGCATTTCACACTTTAGGCCTTTTGGATGTCATGTGACCATTCTGAACACTAGTGATCAACTAGGAAAATTTGATGAGAAAGCTGATGAGGGGTATATTGTGGGTTATTCAGCTCATAGTAAGGCTTATAGGGTTTATAATCTGAATGCTAAAAAGATTGAGGAAACTCTTAACCTGAGGTATCTAGAATAAAGGCCTAATGTTCAGGGTTAGGGTCATGCCTGGTATTTTGACCTAGACTATTTGACTAATTATTTGGGCAATACTAGATATGTTTCTAACCAATCTATAGGTACACAAGAGTCTCCCACTAACAATGCAGGAGCCATGGATGCTGACTCTGACTCTGACTCTGAGTTGGAGGAAGCAACTATAGTTGTTCCTTCTTTTCCCTCTACTCATGTTTCAGGTACCAATTATAAACATGCTTCTGATGTGGATGGTGAAGATTCCAGTTATGCAGAGGCATTAGCTAGACTTCAGCAGCAAGAACATGCAGCCAAGGAAGCTGCTGCTGAGCTTGGTTTTGAGTTTGCCAAAGATACTGAAGCACTCTTGAGACAATCTGCTCATGAGGCCCGCAGAAACATCGAATCTGCTGATAGTAGTCCTATTTTTGCTGATAGTGTACCTGGTGTTCCTGCTGATCCGAATTCTGCTGATGCTGTTTCTGCTGGACCATCCATTTCTGCTGCTCCATTCCCCACTCCTACTAGTCCATCCCAAAGTTTTGAAGACCCATTTGGTCAATTTTCATCTCCCACTGATCTTGGTAATCATCAACAAGCTAATGGCATTTTCAGTTCCTCTTCCTATGATGATGATTTTGCCCCCACACTGAATAATCTTCAACCCAATGTTGAAGTTAATCCCATCCCTACTAAGAGGATCCACACTATACATCCTCAAGAAAATATACTTGGAGATCCCAATGCAACGGTTCAAACGAGGAGTACAGTAAAGAAGATACAGTTTGGAGAATATGCTTTTGTTACTTATGTCATGAGTCAACAAAGAGACAATCACACAGATCAACAACATTGTCTGTTTGCTTGTTTCTTATCCCAAGTTGAACCAACTAGTATTGCATCTTATATGGGGTTTTTGGTCTATCAAATGGATGCGAAGGGTGCTTTTCTGTATGGAGAGATTGAAGAGGAGGTATATGTTACTAAACCCAAAGGTTTTGAAGACCCAGAGCATCCTAACCATGTGTACAAAGTAGTAAAAGCTCTCTATCGACTTCATTAAGCACCAAGAGCTTGGTATGCTCGGCTATCTGCATTCCTGCTGAAGCATGGTTACAGAAGAGGTGTTATTGATAAGACACTCTTTATCAAGAAGAATTCCAGGGATATCATGCTTGTTCAAGTATATGTGAATGACATCATCTTTGGTTCCACAAAGGAAGCTTGGTGCAGGGAGTTTGAGGATTTGATGAAGGGTGAATTTCATATGAGTGCTATGGGAGAACTAACTTTCTTTTTGGGTCTACAAGTGCAGCAAAAGCCTGATGGTATTTTTATCAGCCAAGACAAGTATGTGAAGGACATACTTCAGAAGTTTGATATGGAGAATGTCAGAACTGCAACTACCCCTTACGAAACTCCCAAACTTAAGCATAACATTGAACCAGATCCTGCTGTCAGTGTTCATCTTTACAGGTCCATGATTGGTTCACTTATGTATTTGACAACTTCAAGGCCAGATATTACATTTGCAGTCAGTGCTTGTTCTAGACATCAAGTCACACCATTGACTTCCCACCTCAATGCAGTGAAGAAAATCTTTAAGTATCTAAAAGGCCAACCTAAACTTGGTCTTTGGTACTCAGGAGAGTCTCCTTTTGAAGCCTACAGTGACAGTGATTAAGCTGGTGCAAATCTTGATAGAAAGTCCACTACTGGAGGTTGTCAATTCCTTGGAAAAAGATTGATTTCTTGGCAGTGCAAGAAGCAGAAAATTGTGGCTAACTCCTCTACTAAAGCAGAGTATGTAACTGCTGCTAATTTTTGTGGCCAGGTTCTTTGGATACAAAATCAATTGCTTGATTATGGGTTCAATTTCATGAACACAAAAATCTTTATTGATAACCAAAGTACCGTATGCATAGTTAAGAATCCAGTGTATCATAATAGAACTAAGCACATTGAAATTAGGCACCATTTTATTAGGGATGCAAATGAGAAACACTTAATTCANTCTACTAAAGCAGAGTATGTAACTGCTGCTAATTTTTGTGGCCAGGTTCTTTGGATACAAAATCAATTGCTTGATTATGGGTTCAATTTCATGAACACAAAAATCTTTATTGATAACCAAAGTACCGTATGCATAGTTAAGAATCCAGTGTATCATAATAGAACTAAGCACATTGAAATTAGGCACCATTTTATTAGGGATGCAAATGAGAAACACTTAATTCAGGTGCTTAAAATTCATACAGATGATAATGTGGCTGATTTATTAATGAAGGCTTTTGATGGACCTAGGTTTAATCACTTAGTTGTCCATATTGGGATGGTCAACCTTTGAATGCTATATTTGAAGGGAGGCATAGGCCTGAGGGGAGGCATATGCCTCTGGGGAGGATTTGTAAAATATGTACTTTGTTATGAGTTTGTTCACTAACTTTTTTTTGCAGGTTACTTGTTGTATACACTAACAATTATATGGTTTAGCTTGTCTTGTGTGTTTTGTTCTGTGTGTTTGTGTAGATCCCAATTCGTAGACGGTTGTTGTAGTATGGATCTTTAACCTTTAACTTATAAAGGGTTTAGCAACTTCGGATAAATCCTAAGCTACTAAGTGGAATTCTACCTGTAACTTTAATGAGTATGCGGAATCTACTCAGTAAGGCTAAGAAGAACACGAATAATAAGAATAACAGAACACAATAATAATATCAAACCAAGCCTCAATATTATTAATACGATCACTCTTAATAGTGATAGGGTTTTACAACCTTGAAGCTATGAACTAACTAACTAATAATATGTGTAACGTGTATGTTTGTGTGTGTCCTTATTTTCTACCCCAAACATACGTGCCTATCATCTCTTTATATAATAGAGATGCTAGGGTTACAAACTTATCCTACAAATAAAACAATATCTTCTGTAATCTTCTAATAAAGATAAGTATTTTGCATATACTCCACCAGCTTGTAGAATCTTCATTGTGCATATTTAGTCCTTCAATTATCTTCATTGAAGCATATGTAGTTTTGTTGTATCAAATCACATATACACGATTGTATATGACCTAACAGTTTGTATTGCAGATAGTTGTTTTTGCTGATGTTCCTGTTTCTGCTGATGATTGTGTTACTGCTGATGTGTGGATGGATCCGCAGGATTGACTCATATTAGTGGAATTGAAATAATTAAGTGTACTCAGGAAACAAACATCAAAGTGACAACTAAGGAAAATATGTAAATTCATTAATCATCACTGATTATTACAAAAGATGGTAAAATTACAGAACCTGACACAACTTGAACCATGATTCTAACCCTGACACTACTCCATCTTTCATTTTCCTTTCCCCTTCACATCATCATCACAGAGATCTGAATCAAAACCCTAGTTTGGAAGTTTGGAAGAATTTTCTGCTGATCCTGTTGGAGTTGAGGGAGCTTGGTTTTGGGGCTCATCCTCATCTGAGGAAGTACAAAGGAAAGGTGATATGAGTTCTTGAAGAGGTGGCTAGATAGGAATCCAAGGATTGGAGTCTTCAGAAGATTCTGGTGACATGGCCGGATTGGAGGCTGTGTTTGATGTTCCAACATCATTCTCCTTCTTCTTAGCCCACCTTTTTGTAATACTTACTACATCTGGAGAGGCATTGGTACTCCTTGATGGTGAATCATCTTGGGTTGGAGAATCAGAAGGAGGTTCCACAAATTGGGGTTTTGCACTCATGGTTTTTGCTATTGTTGGTTAATTAGGTTTTGTGTGTGATTTAGATCTGATTTATAGGCAAAAGTCAAAGTTAAGGTCCATTAATGCATATCGGGTGGAAAAGTAAATACCCTAAGATATTTACTTAAGGTATTTTTTGCACGTTTCTGCTGAGGTTGGTTTCTGCTGATTGCTTGGTTCCTGCAGACTGCTAGTAAAGTTCCTGCTGATTATATATTTGGGCTATTTCAATGGAATCAAACTAAAGAACAGAGCAAAATAAATGGAAATTAACATAAAAACAACATATTATTCATTGTCCTGGTTGCATCAGGGATGCAATTACATCAACCCATTTACAGGGCCACCCTAGCAAAACACCTAAACCTAACATCCAACAACTACAAACAAACACCCACAACCACACAACCTAACACCTACCACTCTACTCCTGCTTCCTCTTCCCTTTGTCCTTGGGATCAGATGTGCCTTCCCCAACTCCTTTGGCCTTCAGCATCTTTCCAACTCCCTTGGCCTGCATCCCAGGCACCTACAGTCTCTTACAAACCAGTCCCAACACTTGTGGGGGTAGGTTTGGCAAACGCTGGGAAGATTGGGGAACTGGAATTTGACTCATACCAGCCACAACTCTTTCCATCTCTCTTGTCAGCAGCATTGAGAGAGGTGGTGGTTCTGAAGGTCCTTCATCCAAGTCTTCTTTGAACGACAACTCCAACCACTTTGTATCAGCAGAGGCATCTGAATCATATACCCAGCATGGAAGTTGTGACAAATCCTCATCTGATTCAGAAGATGAAGAAGGTGGAGGCGGTGGAGGAGGAGGAGGAGGAGCAGCTTCATCATGCTTTCTCTTACGTGCTTGCTCCTTTATCCTCCATCTATGTTGTGGTCTAACAGGCCTTGGTGGTGGAGCATTGGCCTGGTCAGATGAATCTGAAGATGAATCGGATGAAATATCGATTGGGTTCATGATTGGGAGGATTGGGAGAATAATTAAGATTGAGATTGGGAGATATGGTTTTATTGTGCTTTTATGCCTAATTTATAGACTTGATTTGGCGATTAAGTGGGAGTTAATGGAATTCAATGGGGACGGTTAGAAAGTAAAAATTAAAATACCTTCTAGATGATGCGTTGTAACAAACTGGAATTTTTCAGACTAATTTTAATAATAAATAGTTATTTATTATAGCTAATTTGAGCATTTCTATGCATAAATGAATATTTTTGAGCATTTCGGCTATCTGTAACGCGTACTGTAGCTTACAGTTATCATTAAAATAGTCTATTTTTGTCAGTAAACATAAATTAATCTATTTCGGATAGTTACTGACAAGTTTCGTAATTTACTGAGAAGTTTCTCACATTTCTGAAAAACAACGCTGCACGCGAACCGACACTACAGTACCTATGGTAAAAGTCAAGTAAATATATTTTTGAGTCAGTAATGACATTTTATAACATTTCTGACAAAAACGTGGCTAAAAACTTTATTTTACGTGTATGTGTCCAAAAACGTCAAACCGAGGCGTTTCGGTCACATTTAAGCTTAAACCGACACACGATACACCCACGATGATAAAAACCTTATTTGATCCCCTCCCTAGGATCCTAAAAACGGCCACACCTAATCCCCAACTTATAAACACATGCAAATTAGCTTTTTATCCAAGAAACACTCTTTTATCCAAAGTTTAAAACCATAACTAGTAAAATTTACTTATATATTGGACAAACATGTGTTTAGATCTCATTTTCATCTTCTCATATCTTCCTAAAGTCTCCATAGCCGAAAATTTCATAATCTCCATGATTCACAAATAATTTTTGAAGTTCAAGCTAATCGGGGTGTACTTTCAAGAGTTTCGGGTTAATCGGAACGTGTTATGGGTAAATTTGGTGCATTTTGGATTGTTTCTTGGCCTCCTACCTCTAGAATTTTTCCAAGATCTTTGTAAGGATCCTCAAACTTGTTCAACCTTGTTCAATTCATGTTCTTGTGATGTCTAATGGTGTTACCAAATGTTAAATGTATATATTTTGCTAAAATGAAAAGCTATGGTTTGACATATTGTAGCTAGTGCTCGACTTTTATGAAGTCTTCATACAAATTAGGATATTTCTTGCTTGTGTGGTAAATCTTGTTGCTTGTGGTACTAATTTGATGATACAAATGTAATTTATGTTAATTACGCGAGTTTAAGACGAAATATACACTTTTATGTGTATATGTATAAATCGGCTACAATAATACTTATGAAATTATTGAGGTTTTGAAAAATATAAAATTTTGGCTCAAGTGGTGAAATGATGGAATTTTTACTTGAAAGCTTATATTAGAGCATATGTCGAATTAACCGTAACTAATTATAAATAATTAGTTAAAAATATAATTTTTGGTGAGATTTATTTTATTAAATTGAAATATATTATTTTTAGTTGGATAAAAATAATATTGACTAAACTTTGTGTTTTGAGGATTAAACATAATTAAAAGTGTTAATTATGTTTAAATATAAAAGTTATATAAAATTAAGCAACTAAAAATTGGTTTTGGGCCAAACGGCCCAATAGGCCCATAAAGGGTGGCGGTGAACAGTAGAACCGAGCCTATGGGGAGTTTTCCAACTTTGACTTTTTGACCAAAATTGTTATCGTACATATAAAAATTAATTTCGATATATATAACGTAACTTAAATCGGAATATATAGTTTTGGGCAAACTTTGGACTAATAGGTCCAATAGTGAAATTTTGGTCCAATAAACGTTTTGAGTGACGAAAATGAGTTGACATATATTTGAACTTGCAATTTTATTTTTGTAACGAAGAACGAATTATATCGATAACTATATTAATAGTGAATAATATTGTTATTACGTACTAAACTTTGCAAATAAAGTGACAAGTGGTTTAATTGTAAAAAGATGGAAACGTTGAATAACAAATGAGTCATGCCCAAATATTCTAAAAACTATAACACTTAGAGTATTTTACTAAAATACTTACAATTATATAGTTTTCTAACTACAAAGTATTTCTTTCAAATACTTAAAAATTAATTTATATTATAAATAATTTTTATAATATAATATTCCTCCACTAACATTATTATATTTTCTCAACACATGTTTAATTAATTTTAATTAATTAAATACATGATTATAAACTTTACCTAATATATATATATATATATATATATATATATATATATATATATATATATATATGTAACACTTAGAGTATTTTACTAAAATACTTACAATTATATAGTTTTCTAACTACAAAGTATTTCTTTCAAATACTTAAAAATTAATTTATATTATAAATAATTTTTATAATATAATATTCCTCCACTAACATTATTATATTTTCTCAACACATGTTTAATTAATTTTAATTAATTAAATACATGATTATAAACTTTACCTAATATATATATATATATATATATATATATATATATATATATATNTATATATATATTGTATATATATATATATATTGTATATATATATATATATATATATATATTATATATATGTATATATATTATATGTATGTATATATACTATATATGTATATTATATCATATATATACTATATCACTATATTATGTATAGTACTATATATATATTATATATATCATATATTATATATATATATATACATATATATATATATATACATATTATTACTACTATATATACATATATATATATATACATATCACATATATATATATATATATACATATATATATTATACATATTATATATATACTAATATAATATATATATATATATATATATAAGTCATATATATACATATTACTTATGTATTATAACGACGAGTACAACTTACGGATGTTCCGTCATGTAAACTCACACCGTACGCTTTCACCACGAGCCATCACCAAGAGCCTTTCTAAATAAACTACTTTTGAAATGTACGTACCACACAACAAGCACGAAATACACGAGCACATGGTAGCGCATAAAAAGCTTTTCAAAGGAGTCAAAACATTTAAAAACACGAAAACTAAGACGCTTGTCTTTTGGAAAATGTTTTACTGTACGAGACGCATTCTGAGATAACTATATACATATTAGGTAGTGCCGATCTCGTACCGTTGTGCTTATATCTCTTGATACCGTTGTGATATGCTCTAGATGCCTGTTGTATCAGTTGTGATGTTTTGCGTTGCTTCATATTAAGGTGAGTTCATACCCCCTGTTTTACTTGTTTTACAACTGTTTTTGGGGAGAATACATGCTCGTTTTACTAAATCCAGTATTTGCATTACTTAAACATTGAATTGTTTACTCGAAACCTTTATGTGCTTGCTAAATTACTTGTTCAGTTAGTCAACTGCATGACTTTATTTATCGTTACAAACTGGATTATTTTACTATGGACACAAGTGCTTGAATTGTATACGTAAGTTTATAGCCCCATTTTCTTATAAGTACTGTTTTATAAGAAATATGCTAAACTGTTTTCATGGACCAAAACTGAACTTGTTTTTACATACTGGTATGCGGAAACATAAGTTGCTTGAATCCCACTTTGCCCACCATCGACAACCGTCAATTCCTGCTGGGAAACGCGTATGTTATAAATAGATCTATTGAGGGTGACTCCTCCGTTTGGTTGGCTATAAAGTAGGCCAAAGCGGACGTATACCGTGACGACCTTTTTGCCGAGTGACTGGGGATTATCACTCGCGGGCACCTTTATTTGTACTTATGCCTTTGGCATGCTTTGTCTAGTTCGGTTTGTTGAGCTTAGTGTTGCATACGGGAGTAGTGTGTGCTTGCTGATCTGTTTGCAATGGTCCATCTATGCTTATTTACTGTAAACTTTATGATTTGCACTTTATGCCTTATAGTGTAGAGGCTACTTTACTGATTTTCTCCTGTCACTGTGAGTGAAGTGGAGGTCACTAGAACTGAACTTTATTTTATATGTGAACGATCTTCACACTCGAAAACCTAGTGGTCCACAATTCTTTTACACTAAATTGCTATTTACATAAACTTATGAACTCACCAACCTCGTGTTGACACTTTAGCATGTATTTTCAGGTTTAAAGCGATAGTTTACTATTGGAGGCTTTGGCAGGGCATGGCATGGTCATAGACGACTCTGGTGTATTTGGGACCGCTTTATTTCCTTTATGGGCTTATACTTCCACACCATTTTTGGAACGCTGTAAACAGAAATACTTTTGAATATAGAGATTTCTTTTAAACGGTTGATGTAAAAACCGTTCTTTGTACTTTGTGTTGTGATACCAATTTAGTAGCGCCCAAACATGTATGCTTCCGCGATAATCAGATTTTGGGGGTGTTACAAATTGGTATCAGAGCCTTGGTTATAGAGAACTGGGTATTTTTAAAACCTAGACTATAACTACTTTTGCGAAAACTTAACCCTATGACCGACACGTGCCTGCCTGCCAAGCTGATGCCTCATTTGTAATTTTCATTACTAATATATTTGATGAGATGTGTGATTTACTATTGGATGAGTATATCCAATTATTTTCTCTATATACTATAAGTATCTTCGACATACTTATCGCAGCATTAGGCATTTTTCTCTATGTAATCTCATCATTTGTCCTCGAGCGTGGACACTTGTTTTAGAATTTCTAAACAACTTTTAAAAGTAAGTGACATAGTACTAGCGTAACTGAGCTGAGTATTTTAAAGTTCATTGAACCTCGGGTGAATATAGACCGATCACCTATATTCAGCCAGGGACAGTGGGACATAGCCTGATCACCTATGTCCGACTCAGAGGTGAACTTTGCAATACTGGGAGCAGTTATAATAGAATTTTGTCCGGTTGAATTTTTGATTAAGAGAATGATAAAATTTATGTGTGTGTACATAAGTATTGCTTGACATGAACACTCACATCTGCATACAACATGATAGCAATCACAACACACTGGCATCAATACTTCATAAGTCGTATTACTCTTGGTATCGCTATACCTTTCCGCTTATATGGAATACTTGCTCATCGCGTCTAATCATGTTTTGCATCGAGGCGTATTGGACCTGATTGGTCACAGTTTGAATTCGAGTTGCTTATTTTAACTTGTTTGATGTTGTAATAAACTCAAACTCATTTTAGTTTATTGGAGCGTTTCAGCTATGTTTGAATTTGGATTGTTTATCTATTTAAACCTTGCTTTGTTTGTGGTCCTGTTACAGTCACCTCTACCCCAAACCTTATGCTCAATCGATTTGATTCAGCCCTCTCGATAGATGTTGTTCCTTCCGCGAGAAGTAGAATGTACATTACTTGGTCAACCAATAGATTGCTAGTAGCATCACCATCCTCCTTCAGAGTTGTACTCTGAACTTGCTATACCCTCCATTCAACGGAGATTCTATGGCCAACAAAAACCTTAAGACCGTAAGGAGTAGTAACCTGAACCGTGTTCTTTGGAACAGACACCAAATTCTTCACCCGTATCTTGGGTATACCAACTATCTTTGCTACCCTCTTATAAGATAATAAACTGTGTTGCTAACATCATACAACTGTTTTCGATTATTCTACGGACCAATTTGTGGTCACCCTACAAATTTTTTACTCCTACTTCATGAAATCAAATTTTCAACCTTATAACTATTTTGTAAACAACGAACAGTTCCCGTTGTTCTACAAATTATTTTGCAAATTGTTTCGCTAACGATTTTATAAACCGGTTTGCTGTCCTGCTACGATATTATGAATCGAACTACAGTTTTGCTAATATCATGCAAATGATAAACTGATTTCTTATTATTCTATGAACTATTTTACAAACCGTTTTATAAACTATACTTCAATCGCCTTGTGAATTATTTACTCACATTGATGCGTTAAAAGTTTCTAGTCAAACTTCATCAATTTCATTAACACTAGCGGAATAAACATGTTCTTTTATTACGTCGCTGCTGTTTTCAGAAAGATGCGCCGCATCGGAATTACTGATGCGCCGTATTGAGTTACAAACAGCAGAATCCACAGCGAAGTCGTTAATAAAAGTATTTTCGTCAACTTGATCTTCTATAGCGATAGTGTCTTCTAATTTTTTGTGGCAGAAAATAATCGAGTAGATCATTTTTTTTACAATTCTTGAGTAAATTGATTTATCGTGTCATCAGAAACATCCACGTTATAAACATTCATCATCTTCAGAACTATTTTACTCATAGATTGTTCCATATTAAATTCAACCTCATCTTTGCCTATTGTAAGAGTTATCTTTTTATTAAAAACATCAATCATGGCCCTAGCAGTGGCTAGAAAGGGTCATCCTAAAATTATAGGCGTCCTAGAATTTTCATGCATATCGAAGATAACGAAGTCAATAGGTAGTTCAAATTCATCAACTTTTACTAACATGTTTTCATCAAATTTTTGCATAACAAGGAGTGATTAAACTTTAACTTTTGAGAAATTATCTTATACACACCATGTTTAAAGAAAACTTTTACTGAGGACATGAGTCTTTTAAAGTCGCATCAGTTTACCAAACTGTAAAACTTTCAGCAAATGATTATGTATTACTCTTCCACAGACAAGAGGAGCCCTTACCATCCGGTAAGACTCAAATCGGTTGTGGGTACCAACATCTCTTCCCAGACACCATTTTATCGAATAACATAAATTGAAACCCGTGCGTAAATACTCATCTCTTCTTGACCGTAATGGATAACTTGAATTGAATCGCGAGGACGCGATTCCATTTAAGGAGGTGAGACTGTAACAAACTGGAATTTTTCAGACTAATTTTAATAATAAATATTTATTTATTATAGCTAATTTGGGCATTTCTATGCATAAATGAATATTTTTGAGCATTTTGGCTATCTGTAATGCGTACTGTAGCTTACAGTCATCATTAAAATAGTCTATTTTTGTCAGTAAACATAAATTAATCTATTTCGGATAGTTACTAACAAGTTTCGTAATTTACTGAGAAGTTTCTCACATTTCTGAAAAACAACAGTGCACGCGAACCGACACTACAGTACCTATGGTAAAAGTCAAGTAAATATATTTTTGAGTCAGTAATGACATTTTATTACATTACTGAAAAAAAACGTGGCTAAAAACTTTATTTTACGTGTACGTGTCCAAAAACATCAAACCGAGGCGTTTCGGTCACATTTAAGCTTAAACCGACACACGATACACCCACGATGATAAAAACCTTATTTGATCCCCTCCCTAGGATCCTAAAACCGGCCACACCTAATCCCCAACTTATAAACACATGCAAATTACCTTTTTATCCAAGAAACACTCTTTTATCCAAAGTTTAAAACCATAACTAGTAAAATTTACTTATATATTGGACAAACATGTGTTTAGATCTCATTTTCATCTTCTCATCTCTTCCTAAACTCTCCATAGCTGAAAATTTCATAAGCTCCATAATTCACAAATAATTTTTGAAGTTCAAGCTAATCGGGGTGTACTTTCAAGAGTTTCGGGTTAATCGGAACGTGTTATGGGTAAATTTGGTGCATTTTGGGTTGTTTCTTGGCCTCCTACCTCTCGAATTTTTCCAAGATCTTTGTAAGGATCCTCAAACTTGTTCAACCTTGTTCAATTCATGTTCTTGTGATGTCTAATGGTGTTACCAAATGTTAAATGTATATATTTTGCTAAAATAAAAAAGCTATGGTTTGACATATTGTAGCTAGTGCTCGACTTTTATGAAGTCTTCATACAAATTAGGATATTTCTTGCTTGTGTGGTAAATCTTGTTGCTTGTGGTACTAATTTGATGATACAAATGTAATTTATGTTAATTACGCGAGTTTAAGACGAAATATACACTTTTATGTGTATATGCATAAATCGGCTACAATAATAATTATGAAATTATTGGGGTTTTGAAAAATATAAAATTTTGGCTCAAGTGGTGAAATGATAGAATTTTTACTTGAAAGCTTATATTAGAGCATATGTCGAATTAACCGTAACTAATTATAAACAATTAGTTAAAATATAATTTTTGGTGAGATTTATTTTATTAAGTCGAAATATATTATTTTTAGTTGGATAAAAATAATATTGACTAAACTTTGTGTTTTGAGGATTAAACATAATTAAAAGTGTTAATTATGTTTAAATATAAAAGTTATATAAAATTAAGCAACTAAAAATTGGTTTTGGGCCAAACGGCCCAATAGGCCCATAAAGGGTGGCGGTGAACAGTAGAACCGAGCCCATGGGGAGTTTTCCAACTTTGACTTTTTGACCAAAATTGTTATCGGACATATAAAAATTAATTTCGATATATATATAACGTAACTTAAATCGGAATATATAGTTTTGGGCAAACTTTGGACTAATAGGTCCTATAGTGAAATTTCGGTCCAATAAACGTTTTGAGTGACGAAAATGAGTTTTGACAGGTATTTGAACTTGCAATTTTATTTTTGTAACGAAGAACGAATTATATCGATAACTATATTAATAGTGAATAATATAGTTATTATTTATATATATATAAGTCATATATATACATATTACTTATGTATTATAACGACGAGTACAACATACGGATGTTCCGTCATGTAAACTCACACCATACACTTTCAGCACGAGCCATCACCAAAAGCCTTTCTAAATAAACTACTTTTGAAATGTACGTACCACACAACAAGCAAGAAATACACGAGTACATGGTAGCGCATAAAAACCTTTTCAAAGGAGTCAAAACATTTAAAAACACGAAAACTAAGACGCTTGTCTTTTGGAAAATGTTTTACTGTACGAGACGCATTCTGAGATAACTATATACATATTAGGTTGTGCCGATCTCGTACCGTTGTGCTTATATCTCTTGATACCGTTGTGATATGCTCTAGATGCCAGTTGTGTCAGTTGTGATATTTTGCGTTGCTTCATATTAAGGTGAGTTCATACCCCCTGTTTTACTCATTTTACAACTGTTTTGGAGGAGAATACATGCTCGTTTTACTAAATCCAGTATTTGCATTACTTAAACATTGAATTGTTTACTCGAAACCTTTATGTGCTTGCTAAATTACTTGTTCGGTTAGTCAACTGCATGACTTGATTTATCGTTACAAACTGGATTATAGCCCCATTTTCTTATAAGTACTGTTTTATAAGAAATATGCTAAACTGTTTTCATGGACCAAAACTCAACTTGTTTTTACACACTGGTATGCGGAAACCTAAGTTGCTTGAATCCCACTTTGCCCACCATCGACAACCGTCAATTCCTGCTGGGAAACGAGTATGTTATAAATAGATCTATTGATGGTGACTCCTCCGTTCGGTTGCCTATACAGTAGGCCAAAGTGGACGTATACCATGACGACCTTTTTGCCGAGTGACTGGGGATTATCACTCGCGGGCACCTTTATTTGTACTTATGCCTTTGGCATTGGTTTGTTGAGCTTAGTGTTGCATACGGGAATAGTGTGTGCTTGCTGATCTGTTTGCAATGGTCCATCTATGCTTATTTACTGTAAACTTTATGATTTGCACTTTATGCCTTATACTGTAGAGGCTACTTTATTGATTTTCTCCTGTCACTGTGAGTGAAGCGGAGGTCACTAGAACTGAACTTTATTTTATATGTGAACGATCTTCACACTCGAAAACCTTGTTGTCCACAATTCTTTTACACTAAATTGCTATATACATAAACTTATGAACTCACCAACCTCGTGTTGACACTTTAGCATGTATTTTCAGGTTTAAAGCGATAGTTTACTATTGGAGGCTTTGGCAGGGCATGGCATGGTCATAGACGACTCTGATGTATTTGGGACCGCTTTATTTCCTTTATGGGCTTATACTTCCACACCATTTTTGGAACGCTGTAAACAGAAATACTTTTGAATATAGAGATTTCTTTTAAACGGTTGATGTAAAAACCGTTCTTTGTACTTTGTGTTGTGATACCAATTTAGTAGCGCCCAAACATGTATGCTTCCGCGATAATAAGATTTTGGGGGTGTTACATGCGTTGACCAAAAGGATAGAGGTTTACTTTGGTAGTTGTTTTCTGCGGATGGATGGTTACTGTAGATTACTTTTGCAATTGGTTTCTGCTGATTGACCACTCATTGCTGCTGATTGACTTGTGGTTGCTGCTGAAGGTTAATATTTGGGATTATTTGGGCGGTACTTAAAAGTCAAAATTGGTCAAAGATTCGATCCACGATTTTTTGCCAATTCATTACCATGATTTGGGTAACTTCCATATATAACCTAACGTGTGTATCCCACGCCCAAAATAACTGATTTCCTCTCTCGTTATAATCACCCCATTTCATAACTTCTCATCACTCATTCCCACGCACCTCTCAATTACACATCTGCTCTCTAATTTTGTTTCCAATGGCTGCCTTGGAATTTAAAAGAGATCACAATAAAACAGCTTACTTAGGAAAAGGCAAAACCGAAGATCATGCTGTTTTTGAGTAAATGGTGGATTTCTTGAAAAGATCTAAAATCCATTTTGCTCTCACGTGTTGCCCTAATAGAATTTGTGATTCTCTTGTTCGCCAATTTTGGGTCACTGCTAGAAAAGAGCCTGAAGATGCTCCTACAGAGTTGGTTGCAACAATTGGTGGGGTCGAGTATGTGGTCACTGAAGCGTTGATTCGTACTAAGCTTCAGTTGGAGGATGAACATGGTGTCTATCATACTGACACGGACATCATACTTCCTGGGTTAAGAGCTATTGGATACCAAGGAGAAGTTACGAATGCTTGGTACAAGAAAAGGTTGTGCCCCAAATGGAGATTTTTGATGCATACCCTGTTGCAATGTCTAAGTCAAAAGTCAGGAGGCTGGGATCAATTCTCCACTCATCTGGCTTGTGCGATTGTCTGTTTATCAAAGGGTACTACTTTTGATTTTTCAAGATATATTTTTCAAAATATGCTTGATAATGTTAATGCTGGGAAAAATAAGTTCTTAATGTACCCTAGGTTCTTGCAAGGAATAATAGGAATAGAGACCCAAGATAGGACACATCAACCCAATGTCTCTTTAACTTTTAAAGTATTTTCTAATATAGGTAGTGGGTATACAGGGGTACATTGGCCTCTTTTGCCAGCTATGTTGCCTGTTGGCAATGATGCTGAAGCAGGGGATGCTGCTGATGATGGACAACCACCTCAGCCTAATGCTGCTGATGGGGTTGCATCGGTTGCTGCTGATGCATCTGCACCAGTTGCTACTGAGGCAGGGACATCCTCATCTGCAACTACTGGTCCATCCAGTACTGCTGATGCAACTGCATCTGTTACTGCGGATATTGAGCCACCACCATCTCCAAGACCTGTTGCTCCTACTGAGCAACTCAATGTCCCTGCAGAGCCAACACAGTCTATTGATCAGGATGTTGATGACTTGGCCTACAGATCTCCCAGGCACACCTTTACTATGTGACACCTAGTCTACCTCATATGTCTGAACAACCTTTAGATGAGCCCCTTATGGAACCACATATTGAGCCTACTTTTACTTATATCTTTGAGTCCCATGATGAACCATCTACCTCTCAAATACAAAGGTCTCCTAGTCCAACTGGAGAGGCTTTTATTGAGAAACCTGATTCTGCTGATGGTTTTCATGTTTCTTCTGATAGGTCCCAGGATGCCCCTAAATCAGCAGGTAATCCTGCTGATGGAGCTGAGGACCCTGTTACTCTCACCAAGGTGTATGCTTTACTTGGCAGGTATGTGAAGCAGGTTGACAATTTGGAAAAGGAGCTCAAAGTGACAAAGAAAACTCTTGGGGAACAAGTTGCTGCTCTTCAGAACAGGGTCAAAGATTTAGAAGCACAGGACTTAAGGATTTTATAGATTCAAGATTTCTACGTTTATATATCAAAGAAATATCAAGCTCTATGGAAGAAATAAGTACCAAAATAAACGAGAAAGCATGCGACAAGAAATTACCAAGAAAAGTGAAAAATGTGAGTATAGGTAGCATCCATCCAATCGGATGCAACCTGCATCCGATTCGGATGGACAAGGCAAAAGAACCCATCCGATTGGATGGAATCAATACCGATCGGATGGGAAGTGACTACAGTTACAAAGTTGCATTTATTCGGGAATTTACTCTTCATTATCATTGGTGGTTGATCATTTCTAGCTCATAACTCCTGGAGGACGTTTTACCTTGGAGAATAAGTGTCTTAGAGGCTATAAATTAGTATCCAAGGCTAGATACAAAGTGTACCAATCTAAATCTTAGTAGAGGCTTACACCAAGTCCTTACTACCTTATAATTATTGCCCGAAAGGTTACTAGAACAGTAGAAACGTCCAGGAAACTTTGAGTTAGAGTCGCAATAGTTTGGTTCGAGTGTGAAGTTGTTTATTTGTCTTAGTAGTCGATTGGTGGAGCGTGGTTGCTATAGTTCCATAATTCTAGTTCTTGTAATTCTTAAGCTAGGTACATATTGTTTATTTACAATGAATTAGTGTTATTTTGAGTTTAATGAAAGTTTTGTTTACTACTTGTGTTTTGATATGATTGTTATGGAGTAATTTGGTATATATTCTTTTCTTTAAAAAGGTGATGCATGAAAACTCTTCTTATTTTGTGAGTTTGTTGGGATAATATCTAATCTTGCTTAATTTGTTGATAAAAACATCTTTGGGGAATATTGGCCGAAAGGGTTTTCTAAATGTTTTTATTCCAAAAAGTTAGTGCACGAATTAGTATGGAATATGGTGTGTGACAAGCATCATGTTTACTCTTTAAAATGGGTTTGAGAAGATTTCATCACTAAATTAGGCCAAAAGGATTCGTAAGAATTCATAAGGAAAGAATTGCTTTTTAAACAACATTGTGTTAATGGAATTGTTATACTAGTTATATTAGGCCGAAAGGAAGTAACTAGGTGATTGAATTCTAGTAATGACTTTACATGATAAACACCATTGATTGTTGGTCATTCATATAAAAGTTGTGCATCATAACAAGTTTACACCAAGATTAATAGGAATACTCCAAATGATTGATTGCGGTATTACACACAAGTATATGTTTTAGTTAATTTGGTTACTTATAAATTTTGAATTTTAACTCAATTAAGATTGACAATGCTTTTTGCACAAACAAGTTGCGTGATACATTAATCACTAGATCCCTTGGGAAGATCTTGACTTACCCACCTTTACTAAAACAGACGAGTATACTTGATCGTATGTGTTAAATAGTTAATCGGATAAGCGTGTTTATAAATTTAAAACTTGTACACACCCATAGCACATCAAGTTTTTGGCGCCGCTGCCGGGGATTTGACTAGATTTCTTTGTATTTTTGTTTGTAATTCAAAAAATTGGAGTTGGTATTTTAATAAGTAAAAGAAGAAGAAAGAAAAATTTTTGGTTTTTCAACCAACCGAATCGGATGGATAACCATCCGATCGGTTGGATGAATCGATAATTTTTTTTTTAGTTTTTTTTATGTCTTATTTTGCAGTTAATTTGTTAGTTAATGATTAATTAATGATAGTTAAGTTTTAAATTAGTTTTACTGTTATATTAATTATAAGTTAATTAGGTGTATTAATTAAGTTTTTATGATTAGTTTTAATTATTTTAACTAGTGATTAATTAGGTTAATAAAGCATTCATTTAATTTATGTCAATTAAGATAAAATTAATGTTATTAATGTTTTTAATGTTTAAGTTTAATGTTTTTGTTTTAATTTAATTCTTAAATTAATTAATTAATAGTAATTAAAGTTTTATTGAATATTAAAGTCATTAGAATAATTGTTAAAAGTTATATTATAATTAGTTAATAATAATAAGTTAATTTAAATATAAAAAAAATTTCAGGATCGATCCATCCGATCGGATACAACCCGCATCCGATTCGGATGGTGATGTGCAGGAAACCATCCGATCGGATGGATGACAAACCGATCGGATGGTTGCCTCGGTAAAATTTTTAGTGAATTTTATTTTAAGTTGTTTTTGGTGATTATAGTGTTTTATTTTATTGATTTACTTGGTATTGTTTCATTTTAAGTGTATTTTTGATTATGACTAACACTAATGCTAATGATTTGGTTGTTTTGTTGGTGGTTATGTTATAGTTAGTAATTTGCTTTAGTGAAATGGAGAGTTTGAGTCAAATATCGGAATACTTAAGGAACTTGGAGGATATATTCAAAGATTCAGGTGATTCTTTGGAAAGATTGGAGAGCATGTTGGAAAAAGCTAAGGCGGATTTGGAAGATGGAGAAATAGTTGGAGAGAATGATGTTTGTTTGCCTAAGGAAACTAAGAAAAGAGTTGTTGTTTTCACACGAGCTCCTCCTAAGGAGTTTGATGCACCACACATGAGGTTTGCTACACCTTGTGCGGTGGAGGGAATCAAAGCTTGGGATGCGCAACTTAATATGGAGTATGGGGACAACTATATCACGGAAGATGTCTTAGACAAGCTTGGTTTTGTTCGTCTTGACTATGAGGATTATGGTAGAAAGAAGGTTAAAGATGTGAAAGTGAACATTCACGGGCACATTTTTAAGGTTGACTTTGTTGTTCTTGATTATTGCAATTCCGATGAACCGGAAGTTGTTTTTGGTAGGGATTTTCTTGTGACTACTAAATGTACGGTGGACTTTGCACTTAGTGAGTTGAGGATCAATATAACCGATTTGGAGGAAGAAAAAGAAGTAGATGTTATGATAGCCGAATTATGTAAAGGCATGGAAGATAGAAAGGAAGGAAAGGAAGAGGTTTATAAAATGGGAAAAGCAAATAGGAAGAAAGCACCACTAAACAAAATTACCCAACCCTCCAACCCAATAGTGACTAATTCCATATCATCATCAACATCATTACCTGGGACACAACCAAATTCATCGAAAGTTACCCAACCATTAACCAATGAACAAAAAGAAGCTATTTTGGAAAACTTAGAAGCTAAAATTCATGAACTCATGGAGAAGAAACCGGTTATTGAGGTGTTGAACAATTACATGACCTATAAGAAAAAGTTGGATTCGGTCATGATGGCAAGATCGAGGTTAGAAGATAAAACATTTGATGAAGTAGAAAGGGAGAGAATTGTAGAGAATGGACTTCCTAAAAAGATGAGTGACCCGGGAAACTTTCTTTTGCCAATTAAGGTGAACGGGACAACTCCAATGTATGCATTGGCCGATACGGGGTCAAGCATAAGTCTGATGCCATATCCGTTGTATCAAAGGTTAGGACTTAGCAACCCACAACCTAATCAATTAAACCTTACTATGGCGGATAATTCAAAAGCAAAAGCTATGGGGGGTGAGTAAAGAATGTACGTGTTCAAATAGGTTACCAAGCATTTTTGGCCGATTTTCTAGTAATTAACATTTGGATGGATAAGGAATTACCAATTTTGTTGGAGAGACCATTTTTGAGAACATGTGGGGCTATAATAGACATGGGGCGTAGAACTATGACTATTGATGATGGAATTCTTAAGCATACTTATTACCCTAAGCCTAGGAAAGGAAGGAAAGATAGTATTGACGATGAAGAGGAAGAATACTTTGGTTGTTTTGAAGTTGGTAGAGACGAGGAAGGAAGGCCTAAGTATGGGCCGGTTACCCCTAGTTTCTTTGATATTGAAGATGAAATGGAAAGAGCTCTAGCAATGGAGGCTTTCGTTAACCCATTTAAAAATATTCTTGTGTTTAACAAACTTACAGATTTTCTTGGATCATTACCGGTTCAACTTAAAAATTTGGAGTGGGAACCCGATGGACCTAGCAACTACAAGAAGGAAGATGGAGATGGGGAATGGCATGTCAAATTCGATATCGTATGCCCGAGTGGAAGGAATTTTGAAAGAAGCTTAAAAACACAAAAGACCAACCGGAAGTTATCCGGAAAGTATGAAAGTGAAGACATTCTTAGGAATGAGTATTTTTAATGCTAAATGATCAAGTGGAGCAAGTTTCAAGAATAAAGCACTTCTTGTGCTAGTTTGTTTGTTTCAATTTTTAATTTCATGCATTTCTATTTTCAGTTCAAGTTTATGGTTAAGACTTTCTTAGTTGTTATGTTTTATTTCTTAATATGATTATGGAGTTTAAGTTTTTAGTTGAGTTCTTTAGTATTTAGTTTTGTTATAGTTAGAAGTTATAGACCAATTTTGGTAGTGTGGTGGAAAATTTACATACAAAAAGGTTTTGAGAAAATAAAACACATTAGTTGCTTGTATCTATTAAACTAAGTGTTGAGGCTTTGGAAAATTATGTTTTTACAAAAATTCAATCCGAAATGGATGGATCACAAGCTGATCGGATGGAATTGAATATATAAGCCCAAACTTTCAAAAATCACAAGAAACCCACACATACACAATCCACCAAAATTGGGTCTAAAAATTCGACCGCATAGAATTGATTTAGGGTTGCAGGAGTGCTAGGATATCATCCACGACTCCCAAACAAGTAAGTAACATCATCAATTTGTTTTAATTAGGTTTTAATTCGGATTATTTGAATTAGGTCAAGATTTGGGTATTTTTGATATAGTTTGAACTAAGATGTAATCTTTTGAGGATAAGTGGGTAGTTGATAGAGGAAATCATTGCAAAAAGAATTAGATTGATTGATTAAGTCTTGAAGAAGAATTAATTGATTGAATTTTCAATTTAAATTGGGCTTAAAATTTGAAGCAAGTTTGTTTGCAATTGATGATTCCCAGATGTTATATGCTTGTTAATTAGTAATGTTTGGATAATGCATTGTTGATTAGAACACTAATTGGAAGGTTTGATTAAATAATGTTCTTGCATGTTCTTGCGTTTGATTAAGGGAGTGTTTGGAGATGATATGGATCGTTATTAGGATGAATTGGATGATTAGAAACCACTATGAATGATCAAATTCAGGTTAGGATGAAGTAGGAATAGATTGGAAGTGAGAAAAGTCGGAAAAAATAGTTTTTGGGATTTTTGCAAACACCCATCCGATTCGGTTGCGGGGTGCATCCGAATGGATGGATGTGACCTGAGGATCCTGTAACTCCCCCATTTTTCATAGATCGCAGCGGATTTAGAGTTGGGGTATTACTTCATGGAAGCAAAGACAAGATAATAGAAAATGACTCGAAATGAGACGTTTTTTAAAAAGGTGTTATCATTCATTATTTCATCAGAGTTTTTATAGTAAAAGTTATACTTTTACCAAAAATGAGGTCCCAAAGACTCTATGTTACGGAAAAACTAATGAATGATAACTATTATAGATGTCCTCATGTCCAGTGTCACACCGTGCCAGGGTTCCTAAAGTGCTCATATACCTAGGATACATGCTTAAAAGTCAACACTAGGTTGAGTGAGAGTCATAGGTTTAAGGTATGGGTAAAGGTTTGAATACAAGTTCCACAGGGTTCAGCTTAAACCCGAGGAAGAAAGGTTTTAGGAAGTATTATTGCACTAAGCTCATGAAACCGCACTGATAGTACGGGTCATGGGGGCTGCAGACCCAACCATGAGGGGACAAGAAGGATAACTTGCCAAAGTTTATCCTTAGATGTTTCAAGTATAGTGCTTATTGGTTACCCGGCTGAGGTAAACCAACGGGAGTTGTCAAATTCCAATAGATCTATCAACTATACTCGCGTTAACTTGCGTAAAACCCGCAAGTGATTATGGCTCATGAATTTTAGTTATGTAATGGTGGCAGAATAGTATCACTTGTTCAATAACGATAGGAAACACTTGTATTCGGTTTTAAAGCAAGTATCCCCCTCACAGGGTTTGAAAAGTATTTAAAAAGTGTGAGGCTACGAAACTCACCTGGGTCTTAGGTAAGTAGAGTAGGGGTTTAGAAAGCTTACTAACGTATACTGACGGTAGTTTAGGTGTGTGTATTTCAAGTCTTAGTCTATCGTAATCCAGAAGTATAACTCCTCATATGAAGCTCCCTACTATTGTATTATGCTGCCAACATAATACCGTTCGGGCCATCATAATTCAGAAGTATATACCTCGTCATACGAATTTCCCTAGTATTGAGTTATGTTGTTATTAAGTTTTAGTTATAACATGACACCGTTCAGGCCATCATATCTCAGAAGTATATGCAATAATCGTTTGAGGAGCTAGGGCACTTTAAATCGTAAACCCAGAAAACTTGTCAAAACTAAATATCCACATAGTACTCCTCGCATGAAGCTCCCTAGTATTGTGTCATGTTCTAACTAGGAAAATAGGTTTCTAATACTTATATGAAAATAGTCCATTTATACCCTTAAGTATTATATATTTATATTTTCTACCCTAAACTTATAAACTTATAATACTTAAGTATATAACTATCTAACTTTTGCACAAATAGTCCCTAAACTTAATTATCTTAGAGAAATGACAAAAATAGTCCTTAGAGTATACTAACTTTCAATATTTACCTATTACACCCTCAAGTTAACTATATTTGCAAAACTAGTCCTTTTAACTATATCACTTATTTTTACTTTCTATCCTAAGGTTTCAAATCTTTGAAAAAAGGGTCCTGACACTTATAACTTCTAAGGAATGTCAAAAACAGTCCCTAGACTTTATAGTTTCAGGAATTTACAGTATATACCCTATGCATGTAAACTTTTGCAAAACTAGTCCTAAATTCAAGTAAACTATATTTTTATTAAACCATTAAGTTTCCTAGCTTAAGTTTAACTTATATTAACTCAAATAAGTCATATAAATCAGATTATAACTCAAGAATATGCATATAACCACATAAACATGCAATTCGATCTAACTAAGGTTTTGAAAAGGAAAGCATGCAAACGATGGTTTCTAGGTTCTAGCTAAGGGTTCTAAGGTATCTAAGGTCCCTCCTAAATGTCCTAGGTCAGTTCCATGACTATAGTATGCAAATGTAAAGCTTACCTAGGTCGTGGGAACCTTAACGAGGGTTTTAGGGTTTTCTCGGCCCAAATACCTAACTCGACATGGCTAGGGATTCACTACTCGGCTTCTTTAGATTCTAAGGTTCTTAGACTATAGAAATATATAGATAGAGAAGAGAGGGGAGGTGTGGAGTGAATTGGTGAGGGATTGCTCGCTATTTATAGGGTCCGTTTGTGTAGAGAGCAAGAAAATAAAGTAGGAGGTGGTGAGGAGGGGGAGGTGACTAGGCAATGCAACATGGTGACTAAGGAGACCTATGTGGTGACTATGGTGGGCTACTACTAGCTAGGGGGCGGAGTAGGGCGGTGGTGTGGCAGNACTAGGCAATGCAACATGGTAACTAAGGAGACCTATGTGGTGACTATGGTGGGCTACTACTAGCTAGGGGGCGGAGTAGGGCGGTGGTGTGGCGGTTTAGGGCTAGGGCGGTTTTGGGGAAGAAGGTGACACACCTGCTTGCTAGGGTGGTGCTAGGGTGCTAGCTTGGTTCTAGGGAGGTGCTAGGATGTTTGGTTGCTAGTGGTGAGGTGCTAAGGTAGCTAGGTTTTGGTTTTAGGGTTTGTTTTGACCTAGATTTTCCTAGAAAGGATTTAGGGTTTTGTCTAGGGTTTGGTACCTAATTTAGTATCCTATGAGTGTTTAGTGATGAATACTAAGTCCTAGGAGGCTTATACTAAGTGGTGGTAGCTTATAGTAAAGATTTGGGAAAGTTTAGACCTAGTTCCGGGAAGTTATGACTTAGTTAGGGTTTTGTGCTTATGAGACTTGTACCTAGGTTCTAGGAAGTTGTACTATGATCTAGGGAGTCTAATATATCCTAAGGTTACTAATGTAAGTCATACCTAATCCTTGAACACTTTAAAGCATGTATGGATAAACAATTAGGGTTTTAAAGTTAACTGTAAACACATAGGTGCACTTAGGGTTTTCTAGCAAGTATTGTGTACTAGAGTGATAGTTTACTTAGTGAAAATGTGTTTGTGACCTTGACTTGACATACCAGGATGTTTACATTAAGTAAACATAGTAGTGGTTGGCATTGGTGGATACGTGAGCTTGTCTAAGGGTTAGTTAAGTCATAAAGAGATAATAAGGCAAAAATTTGGCTCGAGAAATTCCTATAGGCATTTCTAACCTAGTTTGTGCTTTACAAAGGCCTAAGTTAAGTTAGTAAGGCATTTCTATCCAATAGGGAGTAAGTGGGAAATTTGTGGGGGTACTACAGATCCATCCGATCGGATGGATGGGATACTGATCGGATGGATGCCTCGTTAACATTTTTAAGATTTTGGCAAATCGACTTTTTGACTTCTAATTTGTGTAGCATTGGCTCTTATACTCTTATACTAACATTAATTTGTGATTGTAGAATCATTGTAGCTCGAGGTTGTTTAGACTCATATCATCTAGGAACACAATAACAATAACTATACACGTAGCGGAATTAAACAAACATCAAAGTTATTGTGAACAAGGTTTTTCTATATCATCTCTAAAACTAACAAACAATCACTAACAGCCCCAATTCTACTTGATCAAGGTAGAACATGTTACACACCTTGCAACAGGGATCAATGACTCGACCTTGAGGCTATACTAACTAACTAACCACTAACCACTAACCCTAGATGTTTATAACGTACGTCTAGGTTACACACACACACCTTTAGTCGACTACATTATGGAAGACATAATAAAAACCCTAACCCTTGATCTATTTATATAATAGAGAACTAGGGTTTACAAATGACTACGAGGGACTAATAAATAAAACTTCTTTTGCAAGTATGTCCCTTGTGTTTTATTCTTCATTAATTGAAGAATTCTTCCTTATCACTTCAAGCCTTTCATGTTTCATTCTTCTTGTTTTGTATCATCAAATCAATAAAACCCAACAGTGATTTTCAGAGTCATGTTGCAGGTAAATCAAGTATAGCAAAGAGAACTAGAGAAGGAATAATGTTGGGAATTATTATAGTTACTACTGAAGAGTACTACTGACAGGTTCCTGCAAATACTTATAGTGGTTTCTGCTGACGTTCATGGTTCCTGCTGATGAAGTATTCTTGCTGATTGAAGAGTTTCTGCGGATATAGTTAATCCGTAGAATATGCTAGATGATAAGTTTAGTTTATTTTAGGACAAGATATGTAGAATATCTTCTATAGTTTTATGTTTATTCGTTTCTTGTAAGAATGGTTTAGGGTTCCTTGTAGTATAAAAGGACCACCCGGTTAGATATTATGCAAGAGAGTACATTGAGTACAATTACGCTTTAATAAAAGATCCATAGAGGATCAAGTGTGCTTAGTAATTCGTGTTCTTCTAGTATTTGATTTCCGCTAAAGAATTCAAGTTGTAGAGATTTTCTTTTAGTGTGTTTGTGATTACATAAACATTACTAACGATCAATATAGGCTCAAAGATCTATCAAGGTCTACGGTTCAACAAGTGATATCAGAGTCTCGGGAGAGTCTCTGTGATACTAAGAACTACATCTCTTTTACTCCCTCACAATCAAAACAATGCCAGGATCAACTGATGACTCAGAAGTCACTCAACCACTCACCTCCACATCTTTACAACAACTCACACTCACCAGTAGAAATGCAAAATTCCCATATCTCAAGAAGGAAGAGTATGAATTGTGGGCGATGAAGATGCAGAACTGGATCGCTAATTGTGATTATCATCTTTGGAATATTATCCTTAAGGGTAATAGTTTGAAGAAGACCACCAAAGATTCTGATGGTAAAATTTCCATCCTTGCTCCTACATCTAATGAAGAGATTCTAGCTGTACAGAGAGAGAACAAAGCTAGAACTATTCTCCTTCAGGCTATACCAGATGATCATATGGGTAATTTTCACTACATGAACGATGCAAAGGACATCTGGATGGCCATCAGAGCCAGGTTTGGTGGGAACGATGAGTCAAAGAGGATGAGGAAATAAATGCTCAAACAACAGTTTCAAGAATTCCAAATCTCAGAGGAAGAAGGCGTATACTAGGGGTATGATAGATTTTAAAGGATTTTGAGTCAATTGAATCAGCTGAAGGCCAAGCCAGACAATGAGGGCTGCAATGCCAAGTTCTTACGATCTTTACCTCCATCTTGGTTGCAAGTGAGTATTGCCCTCAAAGCTAAAGGTGGACTGGATAATCTCACTTTTGATGATCTCTACAACAAGCTCAAAACTCTTGAGCCTGACGTCAAAAGTCACACCCGTTCACCCACTCCCACTTAATCAGCTTTTGTAAGCACCACCTCTAATAAGATGACTCATGCTGCGAGCCCAATTTCCTCAGCATCATCATCTTCCTACATCACTCCTAGACCAAAACCTCAATCTGAGTCTAGTGGTATATTGGAAGATGTACTTCACTCTTTTGTTGCTAATTGTGAAGATCAGCAGCAACTGGCCTTTCAAGGATTTTGATCAGGTGGACCCGTAGGATTTGGAGGAGATGAACTTGAAGTGGCAGATGGCCATGCTCTCAGTGAATATCAAGAGGTTTGAGAAAAAGTCTGGGAGAAAGTTCAACTTCAGAAAAAGGGATCCAACAAGATTCGATAGAAGGAAGGTCAAGTGCTATACTTGTGGTCAGGTGGGTCACTTCTCAAGAGAGTGCAAGGATATGAAGGATGAGGATGAGGTTAAGTACTCTGCCTATCAGCAGAAGCAAGTGGGAGCTGGAGATGCCAAAGCTATGATCTCTTTGGATGAACATGTAAACTGGAAGGTGCATGATCCTGATGATGTTGAGATTGATAGTACTGAGCTGAGTGGATTGCTGGCCAGTTGTGACACAGAGGATCAACATGATCAATTTGCCTTTATGGGCATCTCTCAGGTACATAATTGTGTCTTTGGTTGTGATGTAAAATATAATGCCCTTAAGGAGTCTTATTATGATTTGAAACCTAAATATAATGAATGTTATCTAGAGGTTCAGTCTTACAAAAATGCTTTAAAAACCTTAGAAAAACAGAAAATTTGGTTTCAAAAGAATCAGCTTGCTTATGAAGAAAAGATAAGAGTGTNCAATGTGGAAAAATGTTAATGATATACCATCATATGTTCCACAAGCAACCCATAAAACCAGCAAATACATTTCTGCTGATAAGTCAGTTTCTGCTGACAAGCATCTTTCTGCAGGTAAAACCTCTCCATCTATTTGGAGAAGATCTGTTGCAAGACCATTTGTGAGACCAACTAGTACTTATTTTCATAATGGTTATTGGACTGGATTTCATGACTCAATGTATGTAGGAGGGGGATATTGGGATACTGCTTTTAAGTCCTCAGCAGGTTGTTCTTGGAAACAAAAGGGACCTAATTTTCAAAGAAGGACCAAGAACAATGGTGGATCTTATATATCTACATCACCTAACTCTTATGATCCACAAGGCAGGCTCAAGTCAGTAATGACTTGAGTATCCCAAGTGTACTAATATTTTGTGTAAGTTTTTGTTGTTCTTGTAGGATCATCCTCTTAAAAGTAAAGATGTAGGCATAGTAGATAGTGGTTGTTCCAGAAGCATGTCAGGGAACAAAGAAAAGATGCATAATTTTGTGCCCATTCAAGGAGGCACTATGACTTTTGGTGGAGGAAATGGTAGAATCACTGGGAAAGGAACCATTAGAACCTCTAAGTTGGATTTTGAGAATGCGTACTATGTGAAGGAACTGCAAAATTTCAACTTGTTCTCAGTATCACAAATTTGTGACACCAAGAACAAAGTATTCTTCTCTGAGGATGAATGTCTTGTACTCTCCAAAGACTTCAAGCTTCTAGAAGATACAACCATTCTCCTGAGAGTTCCCAGAAGCCACCATTTATGTACATTCAATTTGAATGATGTTCAACCTGAAGGTGACCTAACATGTTTGGTGGCTAAAGCATCCCTGGATGAGTCTACAAAATGGCATAGAAGGATGGCTCATGTGAACTTCAAGACCATCAACAAGCTTTCCAAACTTGGTTTAGTTCATGGGCTTCCTTCCAAAGTCTTCACCAATGAGCACAATTGTGTTGCCTGCAACAAAGGAAAGCAACACAAAGCCAGCCTCCTACAAAGCCATTACAGCTGTGAGAACTATCTCAGAACCTCTTCAGTTGCTGCATATGGATCTCTTTGGTCCAACTCAAATTAGAAGTATTGATCACAAATACTTCTGCCTGGTAATCACTGATGACTATAACAGTTTTTGTTAGGTATTCTTTTTGAGAACTAAAGATGAAACTTTTCCAACTCTAAAAGAATTTATTACCCTTGTTGAAAACCAGCTAAACAAAAAGGATAAAAGTATTAGGTGTGATAATGGGACAGAGTTCAAGAATGCTTTATTAATAGAACTTTGTGCATCTAAGGGGATAAAAAGGGACTATAGCAATGCCAGAACCCAACAACAAAATGGGGTTGCTGAAAGAAAGAATAGAACCTTGATAGAGGCAGCAAGATCTATGCTTGCAGACTCTAAATTACACACTATGTTCTGGAGTGAAGCAGTAAGCACTGCTTGCTATGTTCTGAACAGGGTGTCCATCACTAGACCTCATAACAAGACACCTTATGAACTTCTCACTGGGAAAGTTCCCAGCATTATTTACTTCAGACCTTTTGGATGTCATGTAACCATTTTGAACACTAGTGATCAACTAGGAAAATTTGATGAGAAAGCTGATGAGGGGTATATTGTGGGTTATTCAGCTCATAGTAAGGCTTATAGGGTATATAATTTAAATGCTAAAAAGATTGAGGAGACTCTTAACCTGAGATACCTAGAAGAAAAGCCTAATTTTCAGGGACAATGTTATGCTTGGTATTTTGACCTGGACTATTTAACTGATTACTTGGACTGTTGGATCGAATAACTCTAACCAAACTAATAAACATGATCAATTTGCCTTTATGGGCATCTCTCAGGTACATAATTGTGTCTTTGGTTGTGATGTAAAATATAATGCCCTTAAGGAGTCTTATAATGATTTGAAACCTAAATATAATGAATGTTATCTAGAGGTTCAGTCTTACAAAAATGCTTTAAAAACCTTAGAAAAACAGAAAATTTGGTTTCAAAAGAATCAGCTTGCTTATGAAGAAAAGATAAGAGTGTTAGAAAGAGATCTAACAAATACTAAAAATGAGTTAAAATATTCTGAGAAAGAAAAAGCTAAAGTAGATTTATAAAAACAAGTCCTTCAAGAGAAGCTAGATGAAGAAGTAGCTAGACATAAAAAATGGTTAATTTCAGGTGATAAGTTAGCTAGTTTTCTCTATGGTAGTCAATCTGTAAAATCTGAGATAGGTTTAGGTTTTAAGAAATATGTTGGTGTAGAGGCAATCTATGATATGTCTAAATCTACACAAGCATGATTAGAAAATTATGTAAAAGAAGGAGAATTGCATGATGTACCTGGACCAATTAGAGGAGAACATATGCCCACCACCAAAAGGACAGACTTTCATGGATCGCACCATCTATATGGCAAAAAGTCAAGTAACTTGCCAGAACCTGATTGTAAATCTACTGACTTTGTCTTTTGTTCTGACAGTGACAAGTCCTCAGACCAAGGGTCTACTACCTATACCAGCTGTGATTCAAGTGAAAAGTCTGACCTACCCAAGGCCTCACCCAAGCATACACCCAAGATTCCCTACAAGTCTGTTAGAGTTGCTGCTGATGAATCCAATTCAAAGATAGCTTCCCTTGGAGACTTGTCATTTAATTCTCTGCAAAACAATGTTTTTAGTTCTGTCAAAAACAATTCTGTTAATGTTTGTGGTTTGAATACTTTTGCATGTAATGGAACATCTTTCACATTGAATAAATCTTCTAAAAAGAAGAAAT